>JAQFYB010000834.1:0-42749 GCA_034694085.1 Pogonognathellus longicornis
GGTCAGGGTTGGGTGGGGTTGGATAAAAGATAAAATCGAAGGGTTAGGGCTGGGTTGGGTTGGCATGCTCGAAGAGCTAGATAGGGTTGGGCTGGAAAAAGGCGACCCTCTAGACGCTCTAGTACCTACCTAAATGTAAATATTTAATTGAAACACAGGTAATGTGCACTTCATTTCATTTCAATAACTAATACTTCACTAGTAAATAACACTTCATTTCAATTGATTGAAATGAAGTGCAAATCCATTATTATGATTGACACAATTTACAGACAGACATACAACCAGTTTATGCATTTGATAACATACTGAAATGTGTAGGGATGGACTTACAGAAATGAGTTTGAAACAAGTATGACTCTGAACTATTCATCTGTTGAATCACCCACAGCATTATATATTGTATGTTATATGAGCCTTATCGTTTTAATTTGTGTAGCCACAATACAGGAGTCTGACCGACTGGTGTCAACAGTTGCAAAACCTAGGTAGGTATGTATCATTTTCCATCATCTATGAATAGGGTACCTCAAATTCCATGATATGACATTTAAAATAATTTACAGCAACTAACTTTTGTAAGTAACTTACAATGAGTTAGGTAATCAGAATGCATTTGACAGATAGGTAGGTACTTAAGTAGGTAGGTACCTATAAATACTTTATTACAAAAAGAGAAATTCACTTCCATTTTCGGGCATTAAAAACGTGAGCAATCATGTCAGTAATAAATAAAATGCTACATCTACTGTTTCCATTTATTTTATAATTTATCAATACAAAAGTGATTACCCATATCATGCATGCATCACCTGTGCTTGTGTTATATTTGTCTAAGTACCTAAAAAATCGTATTATTATGATCCAGTCACATAATTATTACACAATTTGGCTGGTAAAAACTTATACAATTTGAAGAATTATTTATAAAAAGGACTGCTCTCGTGAATCATACCCCTCTGTCTAGCAAATAGATTTTTTGCATTTTACTACTTTTACACTTTACAGTAGATATCTAGCTTTTTAGTGATCCATCCAGGAGTAAGAATAATCAATATAAAATTGTCATGTAGGTACATATGTATATAATGAATCATACATTTGCTTGCATGATAATGTATTAGAAGCTCCACTCCATCATTCATTATTGCTATAAATATCTTCATGAACGAAATAGCACCACGAAGAAGCAAAAAATGTAAAAATTTAAGTACAAAAAAGATGAAAGGACTTAGCAGACCATTTCATTAAAATTCACGTTTCGATAACTTCACATGTAGACCATTTAATGGTCGTAGTATCATGTCAGGAACTATTTTGACATGCTCCCATTTCTCTGCAGCCTCAAGTGTGAAGTTTCTAAGGACGTTAGCGAAAATAACTTTCTCTTCAAACATTGCGAACTTTTGCCCTGGAAATGAATACAACAATTAATTAGTAGAAATGTTTACATAACTTTTTGAAGTCTATGTAGGTATATATTACTATTCCTAGTAGTGCATGAAATATTTACCAATGCAATTTCGGGGGCCTGCTGAAAAGGGAACGTAAGCATAAGGATGTCTTCCAACTGAATTTTGTGAACTAAATCTTTCTGGCTGAAAGGATTCTGGGTCAGGGAAAATTGTTGGATCTCTGTGAAGAAGAAAAGGAACGACGGCTGTTACGCAGCCTGCTGGAATTATCAACCCATCGTCTACAAACAAGTAAATATAAATTACAATATATATTACATTCCATCATACTATAGTACCTAGTTATAAATGGAACAGAATATTGCTTCATAAAACAAAGAATTTTTAATTATATTTACCCAGAGGACAATCGACATTTAATTTCCGTGCAATTATTGGCACAGAAGGGTAAAGCCGAAGTGATTCTTTTATACAACATTCCATGTATTTCATTTTAGATACATCAGCCATTGTTACAGCTCGAGTGGTATCAGAACCAAAAATTTCATCCAGTTCATCTTGAACTTTACGCTAATCGATTATAAAGCAAAGAATGAATATTAAATTATGACATGAAAGGTATAAATCGGAAGTGAGACAGACTCTCATAATTCCATGAAAATCTTTAGTCAGAGACTTGCTTTGTTCAATTTTTCATGCTCAGAGGAATCAGACCTCTTGCTTAAGTATACATTAATAGTTTATTAAGTTTATGTATAAACTAATTATATTTCACTAGCTACCTGATGTTCAGGGTGAGTGGCTAAAAGGAACAGTGTCCAATTTAAATTAGCAGCTGTTGTATCTACAAGAGTTGTGAAAGGGAATTAAAATTTAAAATATTCTAGGTGTGTCTATACAATAATATAAGCAGTGTTCATAAGAAAGTGTCAGTCAGTTTAACCCTTAGCCTTACCATGTCCCTGAAAAGCAGAAAATTTTAGGTGAATAAATGCAAATATACAAGAATTATAAACTTTCATTGACTATACAATTTCATACTATGATTGTTACCTCGAACATTATTGTATCAACCTCCTCACGAATATCAGCATCAGACAGTGTTTTTCCATCTTCCGATATGTCCAGCATTAAATCTAAGAAAGCTTTTCTTTTTCCTGTAATATAATAAAAAATGTCTCAATTCTTTGTGCAAATTTGCACAAAAATTTTGCAATGAATGATAATATTAAAGTTTCCAACTAGTGAAAGTTGCTCCATCGTCGTTTTCTATTGTTTTATGCTTTCTACTTTCTTCAGCATTTTTCCGTCTTTCTGTCTTTCTCTCGGCTATTACCTGGAACATGTTTATGGATATAAGCCTTTTTTGCAAATCGGATAAAGTAGATATCTTTACTGCATTCTTTGTTTTCAGATCTGCATCTGGATAAGTACAAGATTACCTGCTCTGTAAATGTATGCAGGATTTTCAAATACTTTCGCTGCAACCGACCCTCTTCGGACAACTCAAATATCCATTGGTATCTAAGCCAAGGCTTGGTGATACGGTGCACCAAAACTTCGGACAGGCTATATGTAGTTGATTAAAAAATAATTAGTGTAATTTATATAGAATTGAAATAAAATAGTCCTTGCTTAAAAAGTTAATTTACCCATAAACTGCTTTTATGTAACTTAAATCCTTCTGAGTCTGTGCATTAATTTCCTTTCCCATTGCAGTCTCTAAAACAGGAAAGGGAATTTTATTTTTGTCATGAAAAAAGTCATGCTGATACTCGATACACTCTACGGGATGCCTCACCACAAATGATATCCAGCGCACAGCGTGTGAAGTATGGGTACATATTGAAAGGCTTCCCATCACCGAATTTTTCATCTAGTATGTTTACTAGTATTTGACTCTTCTCATTGAAAACCTCAAAGAAGTCTTCTAGTATTTTGAAGTGAAACGTGGGAGTTAGAAGTTTTCTCCGTCCTTGCCATTTTTTCCCTTTGAAATGAAAATGTAATAAGGACATTCCATATTAAACAATACACATCTACTTCCTTTGCATAATTTACGCAGTAGAATAAGGCCATGTCAAAGCTATACTGATTATAGTGCTATTCCATAGTGCCTGTGCAAAATATTTTATCACATACCTAGGTACCTAAAACTACAATTTACTAATAATATTTTACTTACGTAGCCCATGGGCATCAATAACGTGCACACTTACTGTATTAGTATTTATAAGCGCATAAATAATCAAGAACTTTCCAACAGTAAATATGTCGTTATTTTAATATGCCTAGATTTTCCCGTGTGCGACAAAATTTGCATGGAAATATCTCATGAAATGTACATACCAGATGCAGTCAATAAACCAGTGCCGAGCCAGGCTCCGATTGCTTCGTATTCAACACTTTTCTCTATATGGATACTAGAGCCGAGTATTTTCTATGTAACAGAATTACAAATCATTACAAGTTGACATATCTCACGTTTCCGTTATTTCAAAGCTCTTTTATGAAAGCGTAGCTCTGACAGTATGAAAGTGTATGACTAGGAATTTGTATCATGAATTCAATTTACTTCGACAGCAGGAGCGGATGAAACTATAATAAATGGATAGTTTACAATCCAAATTCTGAACAGAAATCCATATTCTTTTCCCCATTCATCTTTAAGATTTACGAGCTCTGCAACATACAGAATCACATCACAGTAAATATACATCAAATAACTCTATAAAGCATTTACATGTTCAAAATATTTCTGTACAAATTCTAATACCATCATTTGGTCGGATTAATGACAAAGAATTTCCAAAGATCGGAACTGTTGGTGGTCCTGGAAAACAGTTAACAAGTTTTTGCACTCGAGCATCTTTTCGGATTACCACGTAGTAGAACACAGCAGCTGCAATGAATGATAAGAGTGTTGCAACACATGCAATTTCAATAGCTGTGGAATTTGAATACACAAAATCCCTAACAATTCGGATATTTTCCTGGTGCTCAAAATCAAAATTCCATTGGGTTGACATGTTATTGGTATGTAAAGAATGCACCACCAGGATATCACCGTTACAATTACTATAAGTCAAATTTTCTAACATTATTATACTTTCTACTTGTATCACTTTTTCACAATCATTCTTGCTCAATAAATTCTTATGATGTTGATCCGTGTAAGTTATAATGCGTACTTAGTGTAAAATTTAATATCTTGAGTATAAATAGCATTTTGCATAGTAGTTCGTTGTTCGAGTGTTATTGAGTACATTATACATCCCATGTTTACTGTTTTTGTTTGCTATGATGTAAATGCAGTAATATGCACCCACAGTATATATTTGTAGTATTATGTACAGTCTGCAGTCTCTGCAGTATATTATGGTGCAAGTAAACATGTCAACAACATCATGAAATAATCGATGTATTTGGCCAATTATGTTTTCATAAGATAACATAGAAACGTATCTTTCATCAACGGATTCAGAAAAAACTGTCAAGTATAGGTACTTAATACTTATAAGTATATGCCTCATGTAGTCACAGCCTCGTGTCTCGTATCATACTAGTTTTATCCTTAATAATTTACGTTTTGCAATTGAAAGCATTAATCTACAGCGCGATTACAATGAAACGAAATGGTGGGTTGCAAACATTTCATAGACACCCATTACGCAATTTGCGAGGTCTATTTTTAACATCAATACCTTTCGTATCACGATGCAAGCGTATAGCACAATAACTGAATTTTAAGCAATTATTGAACTCAAATAATTAATACACTGGCAAAAAGCCCTAAAGTGACAAGTAAAATAGTACTTACTACATATTGCATAGGTATACCTAGTAGTAAACATTAGTGTAGCTATTTATAAACAAAATAATACAGTAGGGATGTGACAGCATGATATTTCGAGGATGGATGGAATACCGCCTTCCCCAATGAAAAATGAAATGTGTGAAGGAAATAAGATGCTGTGCGATATTTCAGTGTACAATAGCATTGGGTGTTATAATACTGTCATCATTGTGTGAAAACTGTTGCGTGAATGGATTAATTAATTGCACGTTAATTTTTTTCTGTCCTTTCTACAATGAATTGTATGCATTGGGTTGGTAGCATTGAACAAAATAATACATAAGAAGCCATAAGAAGTGTTGGTTAGAAATGAGCTATCGGCCTCAGTCAATGAGAGTTTATGTAAAGAACACTCCAGTAAAGAAAACCAATCAAAACTCGCAAAGAAAATATTTCTAACCATCACGTAAGTGGTGTCTGCGCTTCTTATGTATTATTGTTCAGAAGGATACAGCGTTTAAAAGTCCATATGGTACACGAGAGGATTAAGATTTGAGTCGTGCATACCTTCATATATACCTAATCTAAAGCTATGTACAATAGGAATAGACACACGACGGATTTAGAGCATACTTTCACTTTATTCCTCAATGCAACAAAACTATACGCATGGTCAACCTAATAATTAGCACAATCATCAAATCAAATTACCTGTAACATACCATATACTGTAAATGATAATTATTGCACAATGCATATATTTTATTAATGATTCATGTAATGGATTTAGTGTTATCTAAATGGAAACTGATAGCAATGCATTTTAAATGAGACTTAGAGTAGGATTTCTATTTTAATGACGATTCGAATAATAAAATTGCCATTATTGTGAATAACGTATAATATTAAGGCCTAGCTTGTCAGTTTATTGTTTTACATTTTCCTAACGCGTAATAAATGTAACCTATACTTTAAATCATCAAACTTTATAGATATTTACATTCACAAGTATAAAGAGAGTATCAATTTATTTTATGATATTTTGCCATACATAGTGATACATAGTGATAGTATTCAGTGAGTGTTTTAATTTAAAAAAATATTTTTACAGATGACTGTTGAGAATTCCTGAGTCCCTTGAAACATTAATGACCACTTCATTCAACATTTCATATACAGGTAATTTGAATCGAACTGTAAACTGTTGGAATAAAGAAAAATGTTCCTCGACAATCGATGAATAGTGCATGTAATTGACTGATAAGGACACCTACTCATCACATCAATATTACACTTCTATGTTTATGCAACTCAAGGTTGAAGGTCGTAGCAAAACACAAATGAAACAAGAGAACGAACCACCGTACGAAAGACTGAAGCTGTTGTATCACTTAATATTAAAATATTATTACATAAGACATGGTCAATTACTAAAGTGTACAATATGAGAATGAATCAGCTGAATAGAAAAGAAACAACAACAAATTCTTCCCTCAGGGTCCATGAAACTGTGTTACTGTGTTCAACGTACTCGTATGCACTAATTATCTCGAAAATGGCCAGAAGAGATTCACGCATATTAATTACGCAGTTCTCCTTAGGAGGTCTTTAATTACTAATAATTTCTTTTGAGCTGTAAGTTCTTGCTTTATTATACTATTATTAGGTATGATGGTGAAATCGCCTATGTACATAGTACATATGTAAGGTACTGACGAAATCGTCCATACAATATGAATTGACAGCTTTAATCAAAAGATAAAGTAGGATAGGTAGGTACACTATAAAATTAACAACGCAGTAAGAACATAGTACAGTAGCTTTACTAAACATAGAATCACATTTCACAATAATATTAGTGTAAGTACATAATAGCAATATCCTTATTGGATAAATAGCATAGTACAACATAGCACTAACTCTAATTGACTGATAGTAATAATATTCGCTTATTCAAACAGTAATATCATTTCCAATTTCATTCAAACCATCCATATGTTTGCGATGAATACATAATTTGACAGCCAAGTATGTATCTTACCAACACACTTTATTTACATTAACACTCTATAGCTATATAAGTGCTACATCGTTCTATGAGACAGCGACAGAAACTTTTTCAACGGATATCGAAAACTGTTTGCCTTATCTTTAGCCTTATCCATCATGGTGCTGTCTATAGCGAAAACCAAACCTTCGTCGTCGTTATTATTGTTATTTGTGTCATCAACATTGGCAATTTCAACACTGCTGTTTTGGGGTGCGTCAGAAATTTGTATATTATTAAATTCTGCGGGCATGACATTTGATAAAACAGCCGAGGAAGCTGCTGAGGAAATTTTGCGTAGCTTTTGTGTAGCTATCGATAAGGACGCAGATGACGAAGACTTCATTTTATTTACAGCAACTGCAAATTTACCACTCCAATTCATTCTTTCTCTGAATTTTCTTGGAATGGCCAAAACCAGGGTAATGAAATTACCCAAGAAAATTAGGAAAAACAAAGCACTGATTACGGGAACATGCCATGTAGCGTCTGGATGATTTAGCCACAGCGACCATAATACAGAGGCGCTATGTAACTCGAATAAATAAAGGATGATATGAAAGGGCAATAAAAATCCTAATCCTCTCCACATCCATGAATGGAATCCTTCAATAGTGATATCCATAGTATGACTTTGCCCTAATGCTCTAAGTCTATATAAACAACCTTCCTGGTAGCGGAACTGGAGAAATTGAACGCAGCTCATGTACACACTGAAAAAGTGTAGATTGTACCGGAAATGATTTACGTACACAGGATCATGCTCCGGCCATAATAGAAATAATCCTGACAAAGTAACAAAAACGAAATGATGAAATCTCCACCAACCCTTCATTCTCGAACCATTTAATTTCAGTATAGACTCTCTAAGTGTTAAAGTACAGTAATACCAAACTAGGAGAAACTTAAAGAGAATATTCAAAAAATCCGAGTCAACGATAAAATTTACAATCGATAGAAGCATCGCTAATGCATGAACCGTCAGCTTAAATTTCTCGTAGTTATCTTTATACTCATATTTCTCCTTGGGAGATAAAATTGCCAAGTTCACAGAGCCTAAATGCGCTTGTAGATACGCTGAGTTCTTTTTAGGCAAAGAATTGGAAATATCTTTCAAATCTTCATATCTCTTCTTTATTTTTCTGTCTAGATGTCCTGCCCTAATCGTAAAGCTAGTCTGTTCGGAAACGTCTTCGCGTATGCAACTTTTCAGGTCTTTTGAGATCGCTGCTAACCGGTACTTTTGGTGCACGAGTTCTTTACTGCATTTTGCTTGTAGTGAAAAAACTTTGTTCCTAGTTTCTAGGTAGGATTTGTGGATTTTTTGATAGTTTTCGAATTCCTGAGAGAGAGAAGAAAATTCCTCAACTAGAGCCTTATCATCTGCCATGGTTTCCGCTCGTACAAATCATGCGATGACGGGTGTCTCTGTCAAAAATAAATAGACAGATTGTAAAGATATACCTACCAACATAGATTTTAGATACTTACTCAAGTATCTATGTATATAACATACATACATAATATCAAATAAAGTACATTGTAAACAAAAACTTAACAAGAAAAATGTTCCAAGGAAGAAAATATAACACAAGTATATCTTATAAAAACATTACATAAAATGTATACCCCTAGTATTTTCACTTACCTATTCAGTTTATGTTGACAGAAGATTTTGTTTCCCGAAAGATTTCCCTTGGAAGAAATTCAACCCCTATGCAATAGCTAGAAGTCTTTGTCTTACACTTTACTGATTTCCGGATCCCACCATAATATTGCACTATTATGTAGCAATATAAAGGTACATGATGTAGGTTGGTACTTGTAGACTGCAGGTAATGGTATAAAGTGTTTAAAGGGAATATGCACACAATTTGTTTGAAATACTAAAGGCACACGCACACTTCACAAAATAAGCACACATTAGAACTTTGGACTAGAAAGAAGAGCAACGATAGTGTGTGCTTGAAAGGTTTTGCTATAATTCATTCTTTGCATCATACAAGCGGGTGAGCGGAGCAGACGTTCATTCAGGTCTATTGTGTTGTGTAACTTGTGTAATAAGTTTTTCATCAAACGAAGCCTGTCCAATCCCTAAGCTCTCAGCGCAATAAAAAGTGAATCTTGATCACGTTGGATAAATGTGACAGTGCAAATCATAGCTCTTTGAGTGATTATCTGAATTTACCAGCTCTATATGCACAATGGAACAATGATAACTGCAATATAATTATAATTAAACATCATTGTTATATAAACTTAATCATTATCTGAGGCTATAATTTTACATTTTATATCTAAGGTATAAGTGTTTGGCATGGCATAAGAGAGACCAACCCTGAAACCGAGATAATAAACCCACTAAAGTAGGCAATGAACGGGCTATGAATGAAGGCAGGTAGTCAATTAAATTGTGCTAATACTCTTAATGTAGCAAATAAACATGATTTAATGGTGTATAGCATTTAATTCTTCTCTATTTATGTGATTACTTCATATGACACAACCCGCATTTCATAATCAATCCCTAAATGCTGATAAACTTATATACTCGTATGTGGGCAGTTCCTGGTTAGATGAAGGATTAGTAACAGATAATTGGAATTAAAATACTTTCGAAGATTTGCAGTAAAAACGTCAGGAATCAGGAATGTATATTTTGGGTATTTTTAGTTTAGCTCTCAAACTGTGATTATCCGCATAGGTATACTAGGTAAAATATTTTAGCCATTTATTGTAATCCGCTTTGCCTATCCATTGTAATAGAATGTAAGTGGTAAGGATAATCATTAGATAAATAAAATTGAACAGTCAGTATAAATGTACAGAAAAATAATTGTCGCCTTTGGTTGGTGTTGGCAGTGTTGGGGAACTTTGCATTTTATTGTTAGTTGAGTGAGACTTGAGACAAACGAGAGCAAAAACAATTTAGAATTATAATAACCTGTCTGTAAATAATCGAAGTCATTTTTTATGATTATGAATTGCAATTGAAGCGTAATGACAATGACAGTTGATTGATGGGAAGAATGCATCACAAACACAGCCCAACTGATATCACATAATTATAGAGTTTAGAGTATCATTCAAAGTTGTAAGATTTATTGCAGTTTTCGTAATACAACACTAAAGTAGTCTACTAAATCTGCTAGAACGACAACAAAATATGAGAGGATGTTTTTGCATTAAAAAATAAGAGTAAAGTGGTTTACATGATTAATATACAACATAAATTATATTAATGGTATAACACTTTAAACTTGAAGAACAATACATTAGGCTCTACTAGTGTTTTTTCCCAGTGCAGTATTACTACTTACCATAAGTATCAATCAAGTTTACTGTTACTACGCAAAATTTTATCTACCACTCCAATGCGACCCTTGAGTGTATTTTTTTCATTCATTTTCCGGCGAATGACACTTATGGTTGTCGACACATTTCCAAAAAACACAATAAAAAACAATAAACTTAGCAAATGAACTGGCCATGTTGCCTCTGGATCTTGACTCAATTGAAACAGAGTGTAGGCATTGTAGAACTCAAAAGCGTATGCAATGAAAAGAAATGGAAGCAAAAATCCTAAACCTCGCCACATCCAAGAATGAAATCCCTCTATGGTGATGTCCATCTCTTCCCTTTCCCCCAAAGAACGGAGTCTGTACAAACAAGCTCTTTGGTACTTAAACTGTAGAAATTGTACAATACTAATGTAAACGCTGAACCACAAAAATTGTGGACGAAATTCGTAGTAGAGACGATCATTGGGCCAGATGAGAAGAACTCCTGACAAGATTGTGAAAATGAAATGATGAATGAGCCACCAGCCTTTGATTTTTGATCCGTTGACACGCAGAATGCTTTCTCGGATGGTTAAAGTACAGTAGTACCATACCAAGAGAAATTTAAATACCAGGTCTAGTACCCGTGAGTTTGCGAATAAAATGATTACAGAGAACATCATAGCCAAGCCATTGACAATCAGTTTAAACTTTTCGTACTCATCTTTATATTTAAATTTCTCGTCTTTCTGTAGCATTGACACGTTGACAGATCCAAGAACTACTTGTAAGTAAAAAGTTCCTTTCTTTGGCAGGTCTGCTTCCATATCTTTCAAATCCGCTTTTCTGCGTTGAATATTTTTATCGAGTTCCTTGAGTGTCGACGATTCCGTAGCAGAATTCTTTTTTGATTTGACTAGTTGAGTCTTCATCGTTTTTTTGATGACACCAATGCGGTAGCGTTGATGTGTCAGTTCCTTCAAGCATTTATTTTGAAGATTGTTCATTTCCTCAAGCTTTGACAAGTATTCTTTATGAAGTGTCTCGAAAGATGTAAATTCTTTGCTTAGATCTTCGAACTCTTTAACGCACGAATTTAGGTTGGGTGAACTCATTTTGATACTTCCAAAGTCCAAATGACCTGCTAAACAAATTATTATTATCACACAATCTTATTTTGCTGTTGCATACACACATTATCGTATAGTACTAATAATATATATATTTAAACAATGTACTACTACCAAATAGAAGTACCAACATAACTGTATATTTCATTCTTAAATTACATTACATCTTATATGTACACTTATCCGTATACCAGTGTCTCAAAATCTTTATTTACAGGTAACTTTATCTAAAAACCAATATGATAGGCATACCTTTATAGATTTAATGTACAAGTTTAAGTACCGGAAAAAATGAACTTATTCTATAGAACCAAATTACCTAAGTAAGTACTATCAAAAATTCAATTTATGACTTACCTCTAATTAAAAGTAAATTTAAACTACCTTTCCAGGCTTTATCACCAATAAGTTCCAATAATACTTCAAAAATTATTTGAACTTCAAAACAATTACAGGTAAAACTCAATTGATTACTTTATTTTCCAAATGCATGTAATACAGACAGAATATCCTGACGAGTTAGTGTTCTGTGCTGATAAGTAAAACTCTGTGATGGACAGTTTCTGCCAATGTCATTTATTATCTAATGTAGTGTGCTTGTATACACTAGCTCATCGTTAAGCTTCTATCGAGACTATGAATGTGAGTGTGAGTAATGTGAGATTACAATTGATATTCTCTTCGTAGTGTTTTCAGTCTAAAATGAACGATTTGTGTAATTCTATACAAATTACACAGTTAATGCATTAACAATGAGAAGAAAAACATGCATTATAAATGTGAACTATAAATAAATGTTAGAACCCTGTAGCCAAATCATTACATTGAAATATGAATCCACGTGTACTCTATATAATATTTTACTCAATATTTCACACATTGAACATTATATAAAGAACATAATATTATGTAGTTATGACTGATGCATGATGGCTCGGCTGGGTGACTGTGGTTCGATAGAGCGTTCCTGGATTTCTTGTTTGCACAACACACACAAGTTGTTTAATGTTAACTTCCTATAATGTGCATGTAAAGTCTAAAGTGCACAAACATTTTATATGCAGTCTGTCTTCAGTTGCCTATATAGAATACAATAGATATACACTGAATACACATACTTGGAATTTGTCTTACTCATCCAAAGTTACACCACTTCCTTTAGCAAAGTCAGATACCGTGTATGCAGGATAATTCCAGTATAATCATACAGTAAGTTGGTTCAGGTATAAACAGATATAACTTACCTTACTTTAACACGTGTAATGAGATACTTGGTTTTGCTATATGAAGCACTATACTGTAAGAAAAAGAGTTGTGCAACAATATTCGTCGTGTTTTGATCTTGGAATTATTTTGTTACTATGTATGTACATACATACTAGTCATTCTTTTGACGTATACTTAAGTGAACTATTAGTAAAAAGTGAACTGTTGTACTTGAGACTTGAGAATATTGAAATGATGACACATTATGTTTGTATTTATGCATGATTTTGCATTCTTAACTAATTAAGTATTATCAATACAATGATATTTGCTTATTTAATATCTACCCAGGGTTGAAGAAACGTTCATTCGTAATTGCAAAGACTGTGACGGAGATATTATGCTACCAGTTTTTAAGCAAAAGATTGTATGTATATGCATACCTATTTCATATGCAGAGCAAAAACATTTCACAAAGGTAGTTAATATTTAATGTTGCGTGAATCTCATAGAAATATGATTCTTGGGAATTTTCCATTATTGCAATAAACCTGCAATTTATATTACAATAAAAAAGGGGTAAAAAGAGTTGTTACGTAATATATGGATGCTCCCGTATGGTAAACATACATACATGTAATTTGCAGCGGTTGCTTGTGTATATATTCAGAAGCACAGCGCAGCATGAGAAAGACATTCATTAGTATTGGTCCAGTGATACCCCGAGAACTGAATCGTAATTGTCACAACGAGCTGGAGAATTCAATCTCAAAATTGATTCAGTGCGTCTTTAGCGGAAAAAAGGCTTGTCGTTTCTAAACCCCCATTATAATCATTTCTTGAACATCTGTTGTCCCCTCTGGAGTCTCAACTGCCCTCGCTGCTACTGCCACATTGTAAAGATGAAAATTGGTTACCTATAGTACTATTCTTATTATTACATTATATATTTCACGTTATTGTTGATTTCATTGTTAATATTTCTTCCTACCGCAAACACATATGAGGACGACGCAATTTATTGTTAGTAGTTCATTCAAAATCACAGCCTGTAAGACCAACATTAGGTACCTTTAGTTGTCGGCTTGTCGCACTTGTCATTTGAAAACGCAATACATCATAAACTTTGTAACGTCAGCTTTGTCATGATTTCTAAAGAAATGGGACTCGTTGCGTTGTTAAAGGCTAATAATAAAAAATATATCCTTCTTTTGAAGTAGTATGCTTTCATATGCTCTTTCGTAAACGTACATATTTGTTTGAATGTTGAATACTTCTCCAGGATTAGTAACATGAGATTTATGGCTCAAAAATCTCTTACCAGTGCACTATATTTGACTATTCAGCATTTGTAACTTTGAGGATTCCAAATGCCTATTTTGAATGAAACCATATCATTATTTATTATTTTGTGTACAACAGGAGTTGACGAGGAACTGGAGAACCTCATCCTTATCACAAGATCATAAGCTACCTACAAGTGATACCTATTTTATTTACATCCATTGCTTCTTATACCTGCCTAAACACTCCCAACTCCCAATTGCTTAAGAAATCTTTCCACTATCACAAGCAGCTACGGTCATGGTCACGTAAAATAAACAATTGTGCATTTCCTGCGTTGTTATTAAACTTACCTGCCTCAACAATAAGTTTGGCCTTTTACCAGATTTTATCAGTTATGACAATGACTGTTCAAAGTATCTCGAAGCGGTTGAGTTTGTGTGCACGATGTGACTGAAATGATCCTTGAACTTGGTTACCTTGGGTGGAAAATGATCCCTTAAGCCGATACTTACATAGCTATTTATCAAAACTAGATTCTCTGATGCTCTTTCATTTAGGTAGCAGTATTACGATTACGACACATAACCTTAGCAAGGTGATTTAATAACACTGTAAGGGTAAGCTCGACAAATACAAATGACATTGTGTCTATTCACTTGTGCATCATAGTGATAAACATGAAAAGTAGTAGCATACATACATAATGCATTATATTATATAATAATAACCCAGAAAATTGTGTAACATTTAACACCTTAGGTATAAGGTATCGTGTAATGTCCAGGTTGGAATGTTCGCTCACATGCACATTCGTCTTACTCCATATTATTATTACAACAATGAAACACTTACTATCTATCTGTACAGCTTTAGGTGTACAGGTAATATTTTATGTTATATTTGTGAATCAGTGCCCAATATCTGTGTGGCAAAAGCAGTACATATGCAAGGCAAAAAATTGGATATCATGGGATATGTCCATTATAGACAGATACCTATATTCATTTTGCTTTTATGAAAATGTATTCTATTGCTGCATGATGCAACTAATCCAACTTATATCAATGACAATTGTAGGAATTTACTACAACTTTACAAAATTTACGGTTATAATGATATGGACTACCTTTAAAACTTATGACAGTAATCCTGTTGTAAATAACGTAAGTAAACATCTGGCCAGAAACGGTTTTGCTTTACCTGAGACTTCTCATCCTTACTTATCATCAGTTGCAAAGTGAAGATTCAGGAGAAATCATCCATCCAGCAAAATGAACAAGTTAAACTTATTTGTAGTGATATCTCTCATATTTCATTACAGCACAGCTTCTTTGTTAGAAGAGTCTCTGATTCAATTTCAAAATGAATTTCTAAATCCAGTCAAATTAAGTAGTTTCATTCCTACATATACTTTAGACCGAACATCTAGAAGCGGTGATGTTCCACCAAACGACAATAGCAGCAGTGTCGAGACATGGAAAGAAATATTCTATGGGAGAGACCCGAAACAAATTCTAATCGGAGGAGTCGCCGGATGGTAATCATAATTTAATTATAACCACAACATACCTATGTATAATTAACACATTTCAAAATCCTGCTATTACAGATATATAGGTGTTTGAATGTTTTTAAGGGCTGCCGGATTTATGGCTATGAAAGTTAGCAAAGTTGCAGCAACCGCAATCACTGGAGGAGCTGTTTTGTTAGCTATTGCTAATTATAATGAACTTATCACGGTACGTTGAACATTTTGGTTACAGTCATAATTGCATGGTATTATTGGTTTTACTACAAACTCAATTTTGTGACAGAAAGTTGAGATATGAAACTTTATTCCGCAGATCAACTGGGACAATGTACATAACGGGGTTCAGAATGTCTCAAGTTCTTTCCGACCTGAAACTCCATCTTGGTCTCACAAAGTAAGCATTATAATTGTATAGAGTCAATTAATGAGCTAACTTTTTTTAGTATATTATCGAATAGGGATTAAGTTTTCAGTTCCAATACAATACAATAAAATACAATGAAATAAAATACAATGAAATAAAATATTTTTATCGTTTACAGATTGCTGGTTTTGCCAATGAAAACAAGCATGCTGCTGGTGGATTTGTAATAGGATTCGTGTTGGGCATCTTATCCTCATAGAAGTAAAATATCTACTGGCTGAAACACGAAATGAGGCACTATAATATTATACTTTCGTAGCTATGTATGTAGTGTGTGTCTCATTCTCATCCTTACAGCCAACAACATGTTAAGTCTGTTTTTATCATAATTTGTTCTTACGGTTTACAAAAAACTATGCCATTACTTCTGAACTTTAATTTTACATCAATACTATTTGTTAACTCAATGAATAAACTGTTAACGAAGAAACAGTTTACAAAGGAAGTTTTCTGGTATAGTGTAATGAATGTATATATTTATATACACCTTAATTATATTATAATACATTAAAGTAAGCTTATCTAGAAGATAAGTTTTGGTTAAGTTTAATATATTTTGCGTTTTGTACGGCAAAACAACATATTTCTTTTCTTGGGGTTTTGGAGAAGGTAAATGGTTGACTTTTTGTCCTCCTGTATACGGCCTTGCGTAGATCGATACTATTTTTTGTTATTCCTTTGTTTAACCACCTATTTATGTATATTTAAACCATAAATATTAACAACAGTTGTATGTATTTGTGTGTACATTATTGAACGATTTTTAACATTTCAATATTAATGCATTTCGAATTTTGTTCACATCAAGGGATCAGTGACGAAACAAAAAATAAAGACTGATTTTTGGTATACCATTTTTTAAGTGTCTCATTTAAAATGAATAGGTATATTTTTATAACTTCGTTTTAATCTGCAATGAATGGGCAGTTTAAAACTTGACTGTCTTGAATGAATATGAATATAATTGTTAGTTTTCTCTTTCGCTTAGGCATCTTAAACAAAGCAAGTACAAAGTTGCTTACAAACATAATATACAGCATTGTATTATTGATATACATTATACATGCAAACGTGTCATTCTGTTAATTCCATTAATCTTTCATTCAATTCATATCTAGATATCTTTTGTATAATTGGACAATATTATACGGACGACCATTTTTAGGTAGCTATGTGCTACATTGGTTATAATATACTTTTACTTTCTTGATTTGATTTCCTGTTTGGCATGTATGGCAATATTAACATGTAATTTTCATCCGCTTAATTTTATCTGTCTCTAATATACGCGTAGAACGTAGTATCATTTAATGTACATAATTATTACTATCAAAAATGATTGATGGAGTAAAATGCGATTGATAGAAAGGTGTTTTGTTTAATTGTTCTTAAATTAAATCTCTTATAGAGACGCCTTGTTTTTATGTGTGTTTGTCGGAATGATAACTCGAGTATAAATATTTGTAAAGTGTGATGATTTGAGGGATTCTTTCGCTGTTACAAAATCGATTCTTCTGATATAAATATTCCCAATTGTCATTAAAACGTTTCTTCTTATGGTTTACAAAATTAAACAATAATTGTGAAATAGGTTTATGAATTTAGTATTTAAAGTATTTATGACTGTTTGCAACGTGATTTCATGATACATGCAAATCATAGATCTGATGAGATCAGGTAGACTGTTGGTAATTGGTAATACTGTAGTAATAGTAAATTGTAATAATTATTACCTACCAAGGCGTGTACAAGATTACTCAACCAACCCGTATCATCTATATGTACTTTGGTGCCTACATAAAAAGTATGCGAAGTATCACGTTGCATTTATTAATTTTATGTTATACTTTGCATTTAACCCGGTATGTGTTGTTGTCACTGAAACTCCTAGGAAACCCGACAAACATATGTACAAAAATGTACCAACATTTACAAGTACATTTTTATACAATTTACTTCCGTTTCATTCCGTGGATATTGTATTGAGTAGGGTTCGTTACTCATGTTTCTAACTAAAGATTTAAATAACTACCATTAATAATCAAAATCTTGTATTGGAAAAATTGAACAAAATTATCAAAATTGAATTTCAATATGAGTTCGTCAGTCGAGCCAACAACTTCAGATCACAAGTCAGAAAACGAGAGTAATATTGAAATAATCAGTGAGGAGAATAACGAACTGAATTCTAGCAGAAAGCTATCATCGATTACTACAGATATGATGAGAAACATGACTTGGATTCGTCCTCGAAATGGTATTGCTGATTTCAAAATATTTCTGAAATCATGAATTCCTCAAATCCGATAAACTGATTTGAATTCCTGTCATACCCACTTCTTTTAAACACTACTTCGTTTTGTAAGCATTACTCATTCATATTTTTTAACAAAATTCCAAATGTCTATTACACAGAAGCAGAAGATCTTATAGCTATGGATATTCGATTCTGTCCCAAATGTGTATCTGATGTTGTTCCTAAAAGAGAGCTTAAACGTCCAAAGGGTGCTATGAAAAAGGCAGCGTGTTTATCCTGCTCTTCTGTTTGTTGTCTTGGCTTGCCGTGGCTATGCGGCATTTGCATTTGGCCTTTCGTGTGTCCTGGATTCAAGGAATCGGCTTTCTATTGCCCAAATTGTAACAAAAGACTTTTTGAGTAAAGTTTTTTACGCTTTGACTATATAGCATTGTTTTCGATTTCCACTATGCAATTGTTTTGATTCTTAGTACATACGTAGGCTGTAGGTATTAATGTACAAGCATAAAGATAATCTTACCCACAATTGAGCTTAAAATCCTTTAGTCATCTATGAATCTGAGTAACGGAATCCTTATGTAATTGAAGGAAATAAAATAATCCCTGTCATACAATAGGTATACCATTGTTGTAGTCTATAAGGCTCAGTTACTTCTGGTTAATATTTAAGATTTAGATATTTTTTTTCAACAAAACAACTTATAAAAACGTTGTAATATTATTTTTAATGTACATTTATCAATTTCTGTGTCAATTTATGCTCACAATCAGTTTAATTTCGGGATATGATACAAAATTGGGAACATATCGATAACAGGCTTTATTAGAGTCTAAGCAACATACATGAAAAACATAAACATACAACTAACTAGCAATCGTTTGGAATCATTATATAGTTTTATTTTCAAATCCAAGTTACGCTTTTTAAATGCGTGCATTACATTTTAAGAAGATCACAGAAAAATGAAATATATAGTATGAATCATATAACTCAAAGCCAACAATTTCATCCATAAATATACAATAGTAAAATACGAATCTGTAGAATAAGACTTAAACGTGATTAATATTCAAAATACATACGTGCATAGTATTTCTCTCATTTGTTTTTCACCATTATCAAAGTAACTTTAATTCAATATTTTATACGTATAGGTTTGCTTAACATGGTTAAGCTAACCAGAAAATAATTAGCAAAAGTTACACAACAGCAGCCCATAATTATACCATGCGTATAAGAAGAATTATTTTCACAAAACTGATCAATATTTACTAACAAACCCAATAATTTTCAGCTTGAAGTCTTAAGCATCTTTTTGTACGACAGAATTGATGATCCTTGGGTATAGCCATCCCTTCTAAAATCTTCGATGTAGCCCATTTTTTCATAGAATGTAGATGCTCCCTGAAAGCTCATTGTACCAACTGTAGCCATGCTACACTTTTTGGATATTCCAAACTGTTCTACTTTATCCATGAGAAGTCTTCCTAGTCCTTTGCCTCGAAATTTTTTATGAACCCAAAGTTGGTCTGTGTAAATTGCCCCATATACTACGGAACCGTTGCAGCCGGCAATGATTTCTTCGCCACTTTCCTTTAAAGATGCATCTGTATTTTCATTCTCTTCTAATATGATGCTAGGGTAGTCTTTTCTTCGAATGAATATTCCAAAAGAATAAGCTTCCTCTTCTATATTTAAACATCTTGATTCTTCATTTATTTTCTCCGTGAGGTAATCGATTTCTTCAGCTGACGGAGACACAGTTACAACCAGATTCAGTGTATTACGATCCATTGCAACATTTATGTATATAGGTGGGCCGGGTGAGTCTACAATTTCCTAGTTCCTTCCTGCTCCTATGTATAGAGAAACATTTGGTATTATGTATACTACTATCGATTAACAAGAAATTCAAAAAGTACATTACCACATGTCATGTGTTAACATACGTAACTAGGTATGTAATACATGAGTAATTCTATAAATAGCTAAAGCAAAAGAAGAATTCATTTTCTGTACCTTAATAATAATTTTAATGTATAGGTACTGAGAAAAAGTACAACAATAATTTTGTTACCTGAATAGAATTACAATTGTATTGTACAATTTGTACCTGCAATAAAGTGCTAAAAGTCGGTATTCGCATGTACTGATAACTATATTGTATATTAGAGCCGCCTGGTCTTATCGCTGTTAGATCTTCTCTGTCAGCCAAAGATGGTGTTTAGTACAGAAAAGAATACAACCTTGTCATGTCGTTTGTATACCTAATTATCACGTCGATTTGGAACAGATCCAGAAACCATTTCCTATACAATAACATAAGCATGAATGTAGTAACTTAAACCACTAAAAAACATTTATGGACTGTACTTAATACAGTCAGTTTGTATTGTATAGATAGTATTGTGTTTCATATTTGTAAGTTTTAATTATCCATGTGTATTTAAAGGAATAATATACTTACATGTACTTTATACTTAGGTAGGTATATATAGCATACTTCTCTGTACTGTGCTGTACAACATTACAAGAAATATTATGTTTATAATTTATAAGTATATAAACATGGCCACAATTAAATCTGTATATCTAGGGATGCGTAGCGTATGCCTATATAGATTAGGTATGTAAGCACTAAAAGCTCACTATGATGATAGATGTATTACTAAATATATGAACCGAATGAGAGTTACCGAAGCTAATGTGCTTGTGTATATAAAATAAAATTAACAAACTCGATAAATAAATGGGATATTTAGATTCCTTTAACATGTACATACAGATTTTTGTTTTGTCAATGGTATAGCGCATAGGGGTCCCACATATAGACAGAAGGCTTTGGTAAACTTTCAATTTGTCTACTTACAAGCACAGAAGTATAAATTATTGTTAGTTACTATTAATCTGAACTCAAAGAGCTTAACGCAATACCACTATATATCACAAACAATCACAATAGTATTAATACAAATCTGAACTTTATACACTGTGATAATGTTTTATTTGTAGGTGTATTGTACGTACCTATCTCTCAATCACAATACAAAATAGTTGAGTTGTCAGAGGTTTGTTAATTGAAATGGAGATTGCTTGATAAGAATCGGAAATTGAAGGTTGTAGACCAACCGATGTGACATCTTTGATACGATTGAAAGGCACTACATTAGAAGAGCACAATAAAGAGTATATCCATCAAAACTCTATCTGTTATTGATATGGTAGTTTCTGCATAAACGACCCAACTAAAGTTTGTTAATCTTATAATGTTTGGTTTTATGTAATAGTTATGCTGTAGGTAGATTAGATGTATGTATTACCCACATATGCTATATACATTTGTAAAAACACAAGTGCACAATAGCACACTACAATACTGGGATTTTTATTGTAAGGATTTATATAACACAATTATCTTTTAGTATCAGTTGCATAAGGTAAAGTACATGTAATGTACACTACATAATTTAGATACGTATGAGTTACATAAATATATATACCAAGATAGATAGTACATAATTTAGGTATGCATATAAATAAATCGATAATAAAATAATACATTTAATTATGAATTTTGCTTATGTAAAATGTATCGATAAGATAGTTGTGCATGTTAATAAAAGGGCATGATTTATGGGTACCACTATTTTCATTATATTTCTAATAGTAATTGGAGATTAATGCAATTAACAAGGCAATTAACACACATTTAAATTTTTCGCCATGCTAAAAGCAATAATTTTTCTAGCTTTGGTATCAAGCGCTCTTAGCGTTTGCCCCCGTTACGCTGTGGTGAACAATCTTAACTTGAGAGATGTAAATAACAATACAACTACCTACTTACTACTTTATATTTATTAATCATTAATACCTGTATAATATGCACATTTTTATACTGTATTTTATTTATACTGTATTTTATTTATACTGTACAAATATTTATACTGTATGGATCATTTATTACCTATATTACATCCACGAAATACAGAATATGAAGAGACTTAAGGGAGTACTACTAATATTGAAATATATAAGTTTTAATTGTACACTTTGATATTTTCTATATAGCAAATGGGAACATGGAATATTCATGGACTCATCCGTTCGTATCGTCCTGCTCCTAGAGTTGATTGTCTTCAAACGAATGTGCAAGGGCAGGAATTCACTACAGCTCCCATTCATTTAGATTTCAGTTTAATTGGAGAATACGGAGAAGATGGAGAAGTGACTCAAGATGAATATTTAGCAATAGTGCCCGTCTTAGCACGCCCCGGAAGATGGGAAGTCTATAAGAACGGAAGTAAGCTTTTAAGACTACTATTTATTGTTATTACATACTTGCTAGACCGGAATAAACCATTTCTACTTATGACTTAATATGTATTGTGTTTAAAGGAATCTATTACATAGGTATTTATTATTTTAATGCACAGCTCGACATGAGTTTTCAGTGATGCATTCAGATTACATTGAGTACTCAGTGATGACTATGTGTGCAGTAATTGACGGTGTGGATGTAGTGGAAGTTTATTTTGCTTCGCGTTACACAACGCCAATGGCAGACGTGATAAAAAACAGACTCATGCAGTATGTCGCAAACCCAGACTATGGAATAGATTTAACTCAATACAACATAATTCAACATGGAGAGGATTGTCAATACGATAATATTCGTCACAAATAAATTTTCTTGGTTTTTTTATAAAGTTTTCAGTTTCCAACTAACAATGAGTTATTATTATTGTGCTTGTACATGGCTGTAGTTGTTAAAATGGATAACATGCATCAAATGATTAATTTGTACACATTTTTTACCTTTGTAAAATTATCTATTTTACACCTATCAGGCTGTCTAATTCTATTGGATTGGCACAACGTTGACATGAGCAGCAAAAGAAGTATCCATCGTACAAAAGTCTTTGTCTCTCGAAAGTATTTTTGTTCAAATCAACATAAGTAGTTGTAACACTTTCCCCTCTTTGGATCCTTTTGTTAGCGTACACACACACATTATAATCCGTGGTATTTATCATCGTTTTGACTCCGGAATCCAATGTAGGGACTCCGTATTTTGAGGTGCTGTTAGGAGAGCAGCTATGAGACATCATGCAAGTTTTGTAGAATAAATAAGATCCCGTTCTGATTCCATTTCCTTTTCCACCTCCATCTAACTGGAGACCAAATGCATTGACTGCATTCACTCCCACAACATGGTCAATGATATCTGGCTGAAACTGAGTCAAATTACATTTAGTGCGAATAAAGCTTATCGCTTCGAAACTCAACTGAAGGCGAACAGGTCTCTTCTTTCTGGACAATGCATGGGATTCTAAACTAAGAATTTTGTTCCACCTGACTTTGTCAACTTCTCGTATCAAAAGACATCGAAGGGCTTTCACAAATTCATATTGGTAATTCTTTGTAACGGGAGGTACACTATTCTCCGAGAAAATTATGCACTCTCTATCTGCATGCTGTGGAGAATTTTCACATTGCTTGTCACACATAGGCCATTTGCATTTTGAACACTAGTAAAAATATTAAGACAATTAATTATTGTACCAAACTTATTATAGACTTACTACACAATTGTAAATACAGCATACCTTTACCTATAGGTATGCTATTAATATAAAATTCTATTTAAAAATGAAACACTTGTTTAAGGAAGTAAAAAGCTTGAAAAGTTGTTCGTATACCGTGTATGAGGTTTTTACACTACGGTAGCATCCCAAACAAATCCTGTTGCATTGTGCTCCTCCAACGCTACTGGGACTTGAGACGATTGCCTTTTCCCTAAGAATCAGTTCATCTTTTTGTATATCTCTTGTTGCTACCAGAAATCTTCCTTGTGTACTGTCCTCAGTTACAATTACTGGATAACACTGGTCTTCATTCAAGTGTTGTTTTAAATGGGCTTTCTTATGTTTTGCACTGCAGTAGAAGACTGCCTTACAAGAGGTACATGAATTTTCTTCGTCCATAGGGTTAGGCTTAGAGCAAACGGCACATTTCGGCTCTGTGCCGAAATATTCATCGAGATTTATAAATGTTCTTGCATTCGTATCTAAATGTAAAACATTCAGACATAGGTTTACTTGGATTTCAAATAAAATGAATAAGATGATATGAAATCTAATTTGATAATGTGTGAATACATTGGCACACTAGGTATCTTGATAAAAATGTTTATAGTTTAGTTTGCTTTAGTATGAAATGCTAAATTACCTTTCACAGCAGAATGATCCAACTCATTACTCATGTCTTCTGTGTAAAAGCCATTTTGGAGAGTTAGTAATTCTTCTCTATATTTTTGGCACTCTTTCAATTTAATTATGTACTTCGGGAGATTTCCTTCCTCTGAGTATATGATACTCAGTTCACTGCATATGATCTTCAACCATAAACAGAGCTGTTCCCGTAATTGACTGAAACCTGGGTTAACTCTATCAGCAAAACTCAATAGAGACTTTGCATACATAAACAAGTTCTGAAGATTAGTTTCTTCTTTTATTAAAACCTCTGAATTGCCATCCTCTAGATATTTATTGTTGATCAAATCTTTGAGAATTCTATATTTCATTTGGTTTAGAAGATAATGATTACAATGTAACTTGCTATTAACATAATCATTTATAAAATGGTCCACATTATTTACAAGCTTTGCTTCTGCGAATTTTTCATGTATATTTTCTAGCTCTTTTATAATTTCTGAGTTCTCACGTGTTGCTTTACAGTTACCGCAACTCCATTTCCCATCTGGATTTGCTGGAGTTTCATTCGATAATAAATATCCTTTGACATTTGTGGAGCAGCCTTTTTCACTGCATTTAATTCCCGAGGCAAATGTCTTTAACTCTGAAGGATCACTACAACGGTAGCACAAACAGTAGAAATTAAATCGAGATTCTAATAATTTGTGTCTTTGTTGTAAACCCATTAAAGGAAGTGGATACTCATTATTTTCTTCAAAGTTAATTGATATCACTTGCCCTTTAGTGATGGGAACAATTGCTTTTAAAACTAAAGTGTTAGCTTTATTGCTTTTACATATAAGAATTCGACCATTTGGCACACAATGGTGAGTTAGTAAACTCCCATTTTGAAATAAATAAGAAACTCCTTTGTCAATGCACGGATTCTTGTAGAAAGTCTTCAACAAATAAAAAACGCTTTCTTCCTTCGATATCTTTTGTAATTCATCCTCTGATTTAACATCCAATAATTCCTTCATTAATGTACAAACAAGTTTATAAGCCTTTGCATCCTTGCTTTCTAATTCTGTACAGCATCGGAACATACTTGTCGAAACAACTTTAGTGTAGTCGTCCTCTTGTGTATGACTCGGAGTTAAAAGCCGGCATTTGGCAATGTGCTCTGACTTTTGAGCACATTGGTCTGAACAAATCGACCATAAATAATCTGCACATTTAAAATATTTTCCAGCTTCAATGGTTTTCTCACAAACGAGACATTTGTCCTCTTTAACAGAGTCACCCAAAGGTACACTTACAATTGCCTTCTCTCTAAATATCAAGTCCCCCTTTTCAATGTTTCTTGTCGCTACTAATTGCAATTGCGTTTCGTAACGATTGTTTTTAGCTGCAGGTGATTTCTTTTCCGCTGCAACCCAAGCAGCCGGAAAACAATCCAGTTTATGACTCTTCCTATGTTGCTTTTGATGATCCACACCACAATAATAAACTTTGCCACAGGCAGCACAAGATTTATTGGTTTTCTTAAAACATATTGCACACGCAGGAGATATTGTATCCTGCACTTTAGTAACAGAACTCATTGTTGATGATTTCAAAATAAATGATTATCTATGCTGTCTTTTATTCAATCCAGTAAATATTTAATGTAGTTTCTGTACGTAAAACAAAGAAAAGAGTGAGCGTAAGAAAGAGCCACTTCAAGTGTTCTGTCTATTTTTACCAGATTCAACGAAAAGACTACTCCCTCATGCCTGCAACTATTTTTAGATTTAGAAATTCTATGCATGCATCTTATTACAGTACACTGAGCTGTACTCAACACAAACCAGCAATCTTGTAATTGTAAGTCGGTTTTGGTAGATATTGTAGTCCACACACGCTCTATATACAAATGCGTTCATGGAGAATTCATTGGATTCTTCCTTCGACAATAATAACCTGGCTTTGTCATTCATTGCGTATACGTCTGTACTTTTCACAGTTCAGAAGCAACATGCAAATATACAACATATTCAAGCTCGAGCAAAGTCAGCAACTTAATTAGTTTAACAACTAATTAGATTATATAGCTACATACTTGACTGAATGTGAGACTACTATATAATTGTACCATTACTAGCACATCAAATACATGCTAAACTAATAAGTACTACTTATAGTAGTCCAAAATAATAAATGTATTTATTTTGCTACGGCACATATTTATTATTCTACTATGGTACCTAATACATGTACTTACTTACAATTAGTTCAATTACAGTAATTGAAAGTTACTATTTGCTTGTAATTATAATTGTAGTACAAAATGTACATATAAAACAGAACGAAGTAATGCAGCTCTTATTCGCTTAAGAAAATACGAATTACATAATACAATTTACACAAGTATCAAGATCAACCTGTAATTCCTACCTAATTAAAAAATAGCTTTGAATAATAAGACAGAATACAGCGTCCACTTTGCACCTACTATTTTGATGAAATTTAAACCATCATTTTTTTACAAATTAAATATTTTCCGGTGTTGTACATTATGTTAATTGTGTATTTCCAAATAGTCTCAAGTTATTTATGATTCAAGAAAATGGGAATTAAAAAGTAACATGTATACCGATTACCGATGTAGTATTTATACAGATATGGATGAGATAATGCAAAATAATTTATTTCGTTTAGTGCTGCTTGTTATGGATTGAAAGTAGGTGCTTATTTTTTACAGGTTAGAATTGCTAATTACTAATTACGTACAAGTATGCAGCGTAATTATACTTAATGAAAATTCTATTATAACGAGAGATGCGAATTGTTGAAAACATTTTGTACAGATATATTATGTATATGTGACAATATGTGAATACATAGTTATGAAAGCATCACGAATATAACTTGTAATTTTGAATATGACTTTCATCAATATTATAAAAGGGATGACAAAGTGAAGTAGATTTGAAAAAAGTTATTCTTCACATTCAAATTCATCTTCAAGATAAAAGTATTTTTCAATACGATCCACTGCGTTTTCCAACAACAATAATTTCAAATCTAATGACATTAAACCCATAATAGCTGCTGTAGGAGCAATTTTTTCCAGAAAGTCTTGAACAGTCTTAGCAAACTTCTCCAAAACTTCATCAGAAACTTCCTCTTCGATATTATGCTTTAACTCATGTATATCATCAAATAGCAGTTTTGTTTTCAATATTTCGTTGAACAATTCTTTTGCAACCACTGCTGAAAAGCTTAATTGGTCTAATCCACACAGTTCTGAATCGTAAATTCCCAAGTCAGTGTATGCTTTGGTCATTTTGCATCTTAATGAATTGCCTAACGCAAGTCTGGAAATTGATTCCCCAGTATTTTTTGAGAAAACGGCTCTTAAAAAATCGTTCAAGATTTCGTCCACTATTTCATTTCTTAAATTGACAGTTCTAACTATAAATTCAACGGTAGGAGCTAGTTCTAAAGAAGTTTTCGAGTTAATTGAATCGTTCGATTTTATTATTTTAATTCGTGGTCCACGGGGTGTTATTGAAACTGGACACGTATAGACTGGTACTGATTTCGCATGTAAAGGATTTTCAAGTATCTCAAGTTCTTGTTCATAATCATAACCGTTTTCAGAACAGAAATTCTTAAATGTACGCATATCATAAGTCTTCCCACGTAAGTAATTACTCTTTAAAAATTCCTCAAATGGCAAATTCCTCGAAAGAGATCTTAGAGAGTTGGGATAATGGAATCCAATTAAAGAACGAATTTTCTTCGTGATATTCTTAATAAACGAAAAAGGATATGATAACTACATCAATTTATTTTCATTTTCATATTGAATATTATTAATTGACACATATCACCAAAAAATAATACGTTCTTATGAAAAACTATACTCGATATATTTTTTCTTCCTGCGTAGTATAGTATATTCACTATATTCGCAGTATGGAAAAAAATACAAATGCGATGTTCGACAAATAACATGTTCGTGTAAGATTATACAGAGTTGTACGCATACCTTTATATCTTTGAAATATTTAACTCCCATTTTGTTTAAAGCTGAAGCATCGATTTCACATAATTTCCGGCCATTTATGTCGTTTATAAGAAACATTTCCTGGCAAAACAAAGCAATTAGAATAATTGATGATAATTGTTCATGCCCACATCATAATATTTCAAGAAGAACGATACCTACTACTACAATATCTATACTATCTAATATACTCACTTGAAACTCGCCATATCCTGCTTTTACAATCCATTTCCCAACTTCCTCAGTAGTCCAATAATACCATTGAGGAAGGTCAGGATCGTTTTTATACTTATATCTGTCCCGTGCACATATTTTCTTTTTATAAATATGCACTATCTGCTCCACATCACTGCATATAAAAATTAGCCCAATTTACATTAATGTAATTGTTACAATTATACTACCCGTAAGATTGGAAATTAAAATGAATATGTTGAACATTCATTTTTATTACATTTACAGTAAAATTAGGTATATTGTTAACAAACCCTTCATTCAGATAAGCTGTTTTGCTTTTGTGCTTGACTAAGTTCTTAACAACTTCCATCCATGCTGCTTTGTCTTTAGGAATGAAATGTTCCAATGTAACCTTATTTTTAATAATAATACTATCCTTCGGGTTACCACTGTCACTATTTGGGGATGGGGACATTTTTCCATTAAAAGCTGCCATTTGAATTTAGGATGTAATTATTACTTAGTGTGATACTTCTATATACTATAAATGTGAACTATTCGTTTGCAAATAATTTAGACTAATTTTGTATAAAATAAAATGACCATATAATATTTAGTAATTTCTTTTATGATAATTATTTATAATTCATAATAATTAGGTATGTATTTTTATGTGTGTAACATGCTACTAATAATTTACTGTTTGATGCTGGTATATAAAAATGAGTGTAAATACGTGTATTGTTTGCCAATAGTTGCCAAGAGCTGTAAAATATGACTACATGTGTAAGACATAATATCTTCCGAAGTGCATACCTTCATAACCATACAGCATGATCAGGTACCATAGGGCTAATGTACATGGGCTGGATAAAGTCTTAGGTAGACCTGTCTCAGAAAGGTCACAGGTCATTTTGAAATTAACCACTATACATATCTTGTAGACAATCGTTTTGCGCATTTAATGAGCAATGACACAATTACCTACTGCGTTACATGATCTTCATTCAAATCTTTATAATGATAATGATACAAAAATGTTAACGAGTAAGCTCAACAGAAATACGTTGTTTATAAATACCTGTAATAAAAATAAAAGCTATATGCATAATTCCTTACAATAGACTATAGGTATAAATATCTTAAGCAACATGTACTATTGATCAATAAAAACAACAATGTAATAATCATTAATCATAATAATGATACAAATAAACATTACTATTAACATTATTATTAAATGTGTTAAACTTTATGTGCATAAAATAAAGCCAAAATGCCATATTGTGAGAAACTTGTGCTTTAGAAGACTAAGAGCTCCTTGAAAGGCTGGGCGAATGTGTGAAGAATGAGTGTGAAATTTTAGTGGGAAACGGAGGATGAAGCGCGTATTCCTTCCTTGTGTTTGTGCCTATGCAAAGGCAATCCGTCTCATGTGTCACAAAACTTCATTTCCATACACTACTGCCTTAGATTATAATTTTTAATGCTTTATGCTAATGTCTTCTTTGGTTATCTTTTATTTAAATCCCTCTTTATCATTTTAATCAACATAATCAAGTAGATTCCACAAAAACGACTTTCTCCTTCTACGCAGTTGAATATTTATAATCTGCAAATGGGAATGAATGTACATCTGTTTGTTTGTGTTGTTCTAAAGTTTGTTTGTGTTTCTTTCATTCTGTCTGTTGTCTAACTTAATTTTAATCAATTAAATTGATTACGCAACACTTTTTTACTCATTTTTGTACAAAAATTAATGAAATACATTCACCGACTGTTTCTGGCCTGGCTGGAGAAATAATATCAAACCAATAACCAACTTTGAACTTCAACTGCTGTCATAATTTTGGCGTTTAAAAGGTATCTTGTCACTTGCCGTGTCTTATCTTGTCACTGTGATCTTGTATACATTAACATCATAAAACTCTACACTGTTGAATTTTAAAACAATTAAAATGTCAATATAATTTTTATGATTTTTTATTACAGATTTAATTCCTAAAGACACAGAAAAATAAAGTCAATGGAACCTACTCCGATTACTATCTTTAGACGAGAGTTGGGGTATTTCTCGGATAGGTGTTTTCAAGGTGTGGAAAAATCGTCAGATAATACAAACAATAGTTGAAAAATTGAAAATAATAATAATAATTATCATTTTAAAGATATTAATATTTTATACTTAGAAATGCGTTTTATTGTGGGATAGTACTGTAATCAGTGTAATCTCTTGAGAATGATGTTTGTAAAATAAATGGAAATGTTACACAGGGAGCCGGTATGCAACGACGTTAAAAAAGAACGTAATCTGTAATAATGGTTACAAGGAAGAAGGCACTACCACTACGGAAATTCTAACTGGGTCATCTCGGAATCCGATCTATGATATGCAGTATAGTCTGAATACCACAACAAATAAACTACTTGCCATTGGGGACGAGGATGGATTTGTATCTGTTGTCAATGAATTCCCTAAAGTTGTCGCTCGTAAGTCACTGTTATTGTCACACAATAAGCTGCAATTTCAACAATTGCAAACTCATTATGTAATGTAAATTGTGAAAAAAATTGATTTTGTGTACACGCATGCTATAATTGGCAGGATTGCAATGTCACCGACATCCTGTCATGAGTATTAAATGGTCACCCTTTCAGTCTAATATGTTAGCAACTGGTTCAGGCGACAGTACAGTTGGTATCTTGCAAATATCTAATGATGGAGAAATACATGTTTTGTACGAGCTGACTAAACATTCAAAAACCATTAAGTCTGTGGCATTTCATCCAGACTCTCCTCAAGGTAAAAGTTTTCCCGATAATTATATAAACAATAACTTCTATTTGTTATTACTTTCAGTTATATCAGCTTAATTTTGGTAAAATGTACATAATTTTGTTGGTTATAACATTTTAGTATTAGCCAGTGGTGGCAGAGACGGATGGATTCATGTATGGGACTTGAGATGCGACGACCATAGTCGTCCAGTTAACTCAATATCAGACGCTCACACCGTCAGTCGTGAGTAACGTATAACTGCAATTTCAATTTTATTTTTTACCTTGCATTTTACTTGCATGTTTATGTACAATTATAGTTTTTTAACTTGGTCTCTTATGTAACACTTTTACAGAAAACAGAGCAGCAGAGTCATCCGGCCAAGTAGCAGATTTATTATTTCAAGACGCTAATAATTTAATATCATGCGGAACAACAGATGGAAAAATTAAATTTTGGGACATAAGAAGGACATATAGATGTCTTACAAAAAAGTTTGCCAATAAAGTATTTGATTATCCTACATCTCATCCCCATTCAAATTGTAAAGGATTTTCAAGTCTTGCTCTTAGCCAAACAAACAAATTATTTGTTTGCTCGGTTTCCCATGAAGTTTTTCAATATGATCTCCACTCAAATGATTTGACTGAACCTGGTAATTCAACATTCAGATTTAAATATTTAGTAAATAGTAACATTTTTAATAATCATCAAATCATGTTGAAAAAATTAATATGTTGCAGTCTTTACATACGTTACCCCTGAAAAACTAAGTTATTACGTGAGGATCGATGTAAGTCGTGATGGACGATTTTTGATAACTGGATCTGAAGCAGAAGATTCATACATCTTTGATACATTAGTAAATTCAGCTGAACCATTTTGCACAATTTCGAATAATCCAGATACTATTGCCAGCATCACAAGATTTCACCCTGATGATTCTTTTAAGGTACCCGAGTAGAAGTAAAGCAAAAATTAGCACCAATTAAAAAATATATGTAGGTACATAAGTTTGTGTTTTCTTTTTATAGGTTGCAATAGGATATGATGATTCAGAAGTTAAGTTTTGGAATGTTCCAGAGAAACCTCCACAACCTGAACTTCATCCGACTGCGAAAAATATTAATTGTTCATCGTCATTGCCACTTCACTTCCCCCAATATAAAAAATCTGCTAGTACAAATTGTGATAGTGATAATTCTATGGACATGAAAAGCTTAATCGCGGGATTACCAAATTACATACTTGATGGACAGCTTGCCCATGTACATAGTCCGTACAAAATTATAAGAAGAAGAACAAATTGGTTTGACAGTGCAAAAAATTTGTTGAAACCTCGCCAGCAAATTCATATTGAAACTAAACCGAAAGTAATCAAGTTGAAGAAAAGAAATCTCAATACTACTAATGAGCTGAAAATTGTTGCAAAAAGAATTAAAATGAAGCAGTCCAGACCTGTTTCTACAGTAAATATGAAGAAAAACAGATCAGTGCCCAAAAAATCTGAGCTTAACACTTCTGGCATACTGGACTATTTCAGTATTGAAGGTTAAGCTAACGGTTTGTTCCGTGCCTTTTATGTGTTCTGCATTTTTATATAGATGTGTGTAATGAGCTGTAATTGTTCTAGATACCTAAGCATTTTTAATTACGGAGTTAAAGACAAAATTACAGACTGTTCACAACTAATCTTTTACACATACCGTCCCTCCTTACAATAGCAATAAATGGAATTCATGTTAATAAAATATGAAAGCTTAAAAAATATGTACAAGCGATTCAGCGATTCCATGGCTAGGTAGTTCATAAAAAATGTTAATATTTTACAAAAATTTTATACTTCTAAAGGACCAATACCAATGGACTGCTCTCTTTATATATTATATAATAAAATGTACTAACTTATAGAACAAAAAACTAATACACTTGTATACTTGCAAGCATGCATGTGTTAAAGTTACCATAAATACATTCATTTTAAATGTCCTTACTGATCAAATGACACAGGAAATACAAATAAAATTCCGAAACAATTAACATGTATGAACGTGTGTTCAATGTTCTTAAATAGTTTGTAAAAATAGTTTGTAAAATATTGTCTTTTTGCATGGCTTGATTGATCATTTAAGAGACACAATACTAGTTACAATAATAGGTAGGTAATAATATTATTGTTGCATAAAGCGAAAGCTACAGGAAGTTGGGTACAGAAAAACTGTATCCAACACACGCATAAGAAAAAACAAGTATGTAATTCATTCACACTAAAAATATGAACTGCACACTTTACAACTTACTTTGTTAGGTACATTTTATAGTAACATTTCAAGCTAACATTAAGTTTTGCTAACATGTTTTGTTTTCAATTATAATTTACTTGGTATATTATCAGATAGATACAACTACAGGTATAGGTAAATGCTAAAAAGTAATGACACTTTAGTGCACGGTTGTTATTACGGCAGGTTCGATTTTGAGTTACAGATTATATATTGTAGATTCAAAGCTATCCAGTTGCTACCTTTCTGTCAGTATTTTAAACATGGGGTTGATTGAGTATAAAATTACTCCAAAACTCATATAATTAAAATTAATTGCGTTGAGTAGTAAGTGTTCCGACAACTTTCAATTGCTTGACTTGTTCGTTGTAAATGGTTGCCTATTAAAATACACGAATCGATAATGTACTCCACTCAGCTACAGTCAGCAGTTTCAAATTAATCAGTTACAATAGAGACACGTACACTACACAACGCAATTCGAATACCTGCTGTAGTTCAAGTTCAGTTCGGCAGTTATGCTAAAATATTATTACAGAAGTGTTTGATTTACACTCACTCAAATTGTCAGTGAGACATTTCATTTCAGCTAAATAGGAGACAGGTTATGCTATAATGTCATCTACCTCATAACTTTCTGCTCTTACACACAAACTGCATTAAATTTATGATAGAAAGCATATGCATGAGTATTTTGCTCGCAAATCAAAAAGACAGGTCTTTTGTCTCTTTATAACTCGATATTTACAATGTAATGCTTTAAATGCAATGTAAATTAAGTAGATAGAATTATATAGCGGGCAAAAGGTATATTTAATATATTATGCAGGTAGTGGAAGTGGACATGGACACGATTCTCAATAACATGAGACACTACAAACAAGAATATATATAAGTTGTTTTTCCAATATCTTATTAGTGCATGCATTTCATTAAGTTGCATGTAATAATTTTATAATGTACCTAACCAACCGTAAGTAAGTGCATCGTAATCAAATCACAATTTAGAACTTTATCCAAGGTATACAGTTTTCTGCGGCTGATATTGAGATATTCATAGAGGCAAATATCACACATAAATATAATTCGAATCGTTTATATACCACCCCATGACAGGACATGAAATGAAGGTTGACTTGACTGAAAAGTAAGCAAGAAAAAACGAGATAAATGTAAAATGAAGTAGGCACAAGTAATAAAAATCAGTGCACTGCATTAAATGTGCTTGTATTGAATTACTATGTTAAGATTACTATGTATTATATGCTTGAAAAGAGCCAAGTCAAGTTAATAAAATACCATGCTGCATTGCATTGGTTGTATGTATTGTATGCATCTAGGTATATATACTATGATATTCAAGAATCTAACTTTTGTGTGTAACAAGTTATGTTATGTTATACTGTACGAATGCTAACATCTAAAGTGCTTGCTATGCTTGTTAGTTAGTTTAATGGTGGTTTTCATACTTACCTACCTATATGCACATATTTTATGCATGTAATGCCGATATATGAAATGAAAACCGCATGTATAGGAAGGACAAGTGTTTCCCTTTCGTATAAAATCTTTGACACGAGAGAGATCAGACAGCAAAACATTATGGTCTTTGTTTTTTATTGATCTGCTTCTCCAATCAACTGCAATGTTACACTTAATTTTATGCATTTATGTAGGAATACGCCGATATACGTGTACACAGAAAACTAACATGTTTTTCACTATAAGTATACTATGTATAAAGATTTTTGATTTCGTTTATAGTATAAAGTTTTTTATACACATTTGTAGTTTTATACAATCAGATCAAGTAATAATAATAATACGTAGTAGTAGTACAAACAAGTATAAGAATATTTGTATTGTGCTGGCTAAACACACTGCTCTAGCTCTCAGAGATCAACCAAATTGATCTACAGGGTGTGGTATAATCTCTAATTAATAAACTAAGGGTTCAAAAGTTATTTATGAATATATGAATAAGACAATAACGATATAAACATGAATTAACTCTTAAGTTGTCAAGTATCCAGATTATAAATAAGCATATTTTTATGCATACACTAACTTTCTATATAAAGAATTGAGACACAAGTATTTAATTTGTGAATTAGATGTGTATTTTTGTAAGACATGATTTTTAAATGCCCTGGATGGAATAAATGACTGCTTTGGCTCTGCGAGCAAGTGATTGGAAAGCGATCCTTGTTTGCAAAACTTGAGAAATATAAATGAGCAGATAGTAGCTAGCGACGGATTTTGTAAAAGTTTCATTCGATCGGAAGACAGTGATCTGATCACTGTGATCACTGAAGACTGTGAAGACTGCAAATACGAAGCAAACTTTAACAAAAACTCTTAAAAAGTCTATTTAAGAGTAACAAGTTTTATATAAGATTTAAAGACAAAAGGATACATTTAATTAAAGTAGTTTCAAAATGGGTTTACCGTCTCATTTGCTTGTGGTTGTAACTATAACTCTAATCGTCATCGCTGATGTGGATGGAGCCCGAAAAAAAGCCTCCCCAGCTCCCAGAGTCATAGCTCCATTTAAGAAATTGGCACATGGTGTTTCTTCCGGTCCAGTCACAATCAAGGACTCAAGAACAATTTTAATCAAGAACTTGAAATATGACGGCGCTGGTCCTGATGCATACTTTTGGGTTGGCAAAGGTTCTCAGCCAAGTCCCACCGGACGAAAAATCCCAGACGAGAGAGGTTCCTTAGATGTTATTCGGGGTTACGCTGGCGAAGATATTGAGTTGATTCTTCCTAAAGGAATGACGTTTAAGGATATCGACTATTTGGGAATTTGGTGTGTCGCCTACAAACATAATTTCGGACATGTCAATATCCCGAAGGATTTGAACGTACCTGCATATCAATGAACCAATTTTTGAAGTATTTTTGAAAACTATTCACCTGTTATAGTTGTAATGAAACATCTGTAAACATCAACTATCATCTTACTCAAGTATTAGTATTACTTTTATTAACGTTTTTGAGATCTTGTTGCGATTTGCAATTTTACCTATTAGTTATTATGATTTCGCTATTGTATTAAAGATTTCTGTTGTACTGTACCCATAGTTGAAACTAATAGGAACTTTCATATTCTGTAATATTTTGATTGTACCTACGAATCTGTATGCGTCTTAGAAATAAATAGGGGAGATTTGTTTATAATAATTAATTTCATGCTCAGAGAAAATGGTTAAATCACATATCATTTCATGCTCATCTAAATTCTAAATAATCCGAAATTGTACACTTTAATTAGCCCTGAATCCAGGTAAAGTACACATCGTAAGAAAGAGAATTTATAGCGAGATTAATTTTTCTTTGCGGTTTTCGGGGCATCCAGCGCAAGCAAAGTGTGCATACAAGAGCCTGCCGGAGATTCGATATACCTAACTTTTGGCTTGTTCTTGTCGTACGTACACGTACATCGTGGCAAAATTAAACTTTCTGTCGGACTGTCGGACTTCTCGCCAACCGAAGGGAAGATTTTTTCCATTTCATTCATTCTTCTTTCATCTTCATCTTTAGCAGACTCAATTTTTCATTTGATACCATAAAAGCGTTAAAATTAATTGTAATTTCCTAACACAAGTTTCATATTGAAAGGACTTTGATTTTGAGTACAATAATGTTACGCAACAAAAATACCGCATTTGGAATCTTCTCGGTTTTTGTCCTGTTACTAATATTGGCTGACGGTTTGGAAATCGATAGCGTAAAGGAGGGGCACTGTGATGACGCTAAGCCCATTATTTCTAAAAATTTCAACTTCAAATGGGTAATATTTTGCATATTCATGAATACTTGTCAAACTACCTACCTAAACCAACAATAAGTTATAAGTACAAGCTGTACAAATTCAGATTGTGCAAAAATAGTTTGTATTAGTTGTAATGAAATTGCTTGAAAGAACTGAACTAATTTTATAACAATTTGGAAACTTTTCAGGCATCTACTGCCTCAGGAAAATGGTACTTTCCTCTGCTAAGTAAGTTGGATTTCTACCGTTCTATTGAAGATATACTTCCGGACCAACCGCTGGATAAGTTTACTGAAGATGATGCTCAAAAATCCTGCTTTACTATGAAATTTAGTAAACCGACGGAAGTCAGCATCAATGGATTTGATGAAAAAGAGTTCCAGTATGCCTTAACTCCAACCGGAGAAAATACTATTAAATTCAAAGCCGAAAAACCAAACGGGGAGGATGGTATATTACATTCATTATACGTTTTATACAAATTACACAGGTTCAATTATGAGTATACTTTGCCTATAAATTATAATTATTATTTAGGTCTGAGAGTTTCGGCGTATGTAACCTTGACCGACAACAGAAACTACATTGTTTTCATTAACTGCTGGAACGATGGTTTAAAAAGCTGGTCTGTAGCATCCCTGAAAAAGCAACTCTCCCAGAAAGCTAAAGAAAAAATCAAGGCCCATTTGGAATCTATTGGATTTGACATGAAATATGCCCACGAGGAAAATTACACCTCTTGCAACAAAAATAAAAAAGACGAAAGAGAAGAATTATAAAATGCACCGAAGTATTATACTGTACAAACATATAACTTCATACGTTATAGCCATTTAATTTAACCATTCATTCCAGTGATTTACTGTTACTTCCAGTTACTTTAACTATCATTACCTACCAAAATGTTATTGATTGTATGGCATGTGATCGTTATGTTATGATTTTATTTAATAAAGTTTTAAATATTATTTACTAAACCTTTTGCGTGTAATTCTCAAGAAGTATGTTATTTGTATTTTCATAACGGTCCTGCAATTCCTTCTTATAATTTTCAAGTTAGTGTTATATAGAGCTAAGTTTTCTAGAGATCTGTAAGATTTTATGATATGTAAGTTTCTAATCTAAAGTGTCCTTAGTAGCAGCGGAGAGATTTGCATAGACTCATGTCATGAGTTCATGACTCATGATAATAATATACAATATACACCATTGTTGAAGCAAGAATGAATCAAAGTTTATTTCAGCCTGCAATGAACTTTGATTTTTTCTCATTGCGTTGTCCAATTATGCAAAATGTGTTTTCAAAATTACTTTTGGTGTACCTACATATTTTTGCTAATGCAATCACCCATGCAAACCTATGAGTGAAATCAATTGATTTTCAAAGGGTGTTAATTGTACATTGAGAAATTGTCTTTAATTTTTCTCATAGACGAAAAGTTTTTTGTCACTATATATCTCTTTTGTCCATGAATTTCATTACAGAATTTCACTAGATTCCACAATAATCAAATTTGTCTCCATTCTCCATGAACAACCGCTAGTAGATCCAATTCAAATTCTTCAAAATTGCTATGATCTGACAAAGATATCTCGTGAAGACTAGGGATACCTATTGGTTTCTGTCCAAATGATTCCTTTATTCCTATAGTGAAGGGTGGGTTAAGGTCCTTAAATCCCCCGGCAGGTAAAATACAGCTTCCTGTTACCAACTGGAGGAGACGAGCTCGTTCCTCTTCATTCATATTTATAATTGAAGACCAAAACCAGGATAGTATAACGATGCCCCTCTCACGGCTTACGCTCCATACGGATAGTTTGTGGTGAACCTTAAGATCCTTAACACTAAACCTTGACCCTCCACACAACAACAACTAAAGGAAAAAAAATATTTATCTGGGATCAGGTTATATTTATGTGAAAAATCAATTAATTTGTTACATCAACAAAACAGTCTCCTATACGTACATCCAAATCGTATTCACTCATTTCAGACACAAGTTCTTGAGAAACAATCGAGTAGAATCCTTCACGAATGGCTGTTATTTCTGTGTTAAACTTATATCCTAACTCGTATTGAGCCATTGCATTTAGATAGAAAATTTTGTTTTCGTTTGTAACTTTCACATTAGAACCTTCTGGAATCAAGTTAGTTTTCTAAAAAAAAGCAGAAACCTGATTTCAAAAAGGGTAAAAGTAATTAAGGCAAGGTGTTTGGATCATGAGTCACCTCTCACATTAATTTCGTGTGTCTCATCACTGCTAGCTGCTGGGAAACCGATCCAATTTAAAAATCTGTACACTTTTTCATATTTATCACTGTTGTTGTCCACATCGACTGTAAATGTCAGATTTAAAGTTTCGACATTTGGAGAACTTAAAATTGCTCTGATTTTGTAACATTCTTCTGGATTATCTTGGACTAGGTGAGTGTAATTAATAGGAAGACCGACAAGTTTTGCCAGTAAAGAACGAGTGAATCTGACATGAATAAATGATTTTCCCACTGTAGAAGATTCGTATAGACATTTCCCCAAAATTCTGCCCGCAAGTTGGTAATGATGATTTTGCCACTTCGGATTTCGTTTAGTGGCTAAGTTTGGATGAATTAAATTCGTAGAACCCAATGAACAAAACATTCCGGTAGGACTATTTTCGAAAATTACGTCACATAGTAGAGTCAACCATTCGAAATTATTTGTGACCTTCCTAACAGGAACTATAATAAAACAAAAAATATGACTAAATCCTTGTTTGTAACTCTATATTATATGCATTTCATGATTCGGTGAAGTCAGCAAGTTATATGAATAAATCAAAGAAGGTACCTACTAATACTATATACCTTTTGAAGCTTCTTCAACAAAGCTGACATTGAAATACGCACACCAATCAGTGTAAGCAAAATCTTTTACCTCCTCTAGCATCTGAAATGCAATATTTTGTCAGAAAATAATCATTTAAACTCTCAATCGTGTTCGCATTTGAAAAATTTTGCGTACCGATTCTACTAAATCACTCCGATAGAGTTGAAGATTTCTTTTCGCAAATCGCCAAAACAATGAAATTCCGCAAAGTTGATTCTGAAAATTCTTTTTCTTTTCCTCGTATGAAGAATAATACCCTAATACATATACAATTACTTTAAATAAGAAGGTTACAATACTCAGTAATCGAGCAATTCATGCTGATTTTGATGAAATTCCTTTACATAATTAAGTAATTTTTATGAGCCAGTATTAACTATTTAACTATTAATTACTTAATCTGTCTCCTTGAAAGACTGCGAAAGTATGTAGCAATATTCTGGCATCCCCTGGCTTCATTAATAAAGTCATTGACGATTGTAATCCGTCGGATACACATATGCCATATTTCATTTCGTCTTGTACCAGCATACTTTCCGTGAAAGTCAGTCGAGTATGCTTGGTGATGGCATAAGAAGCCTTTCCCCAATATAAAATTCCATAATCCTCCTCAATAGAGACATATCTGGGAACTATTGTTATTCGAACATAGGTAGGATTTTTGTTGACATTCTTCATTTCTTCCCCTACTGCTTTTACGATCCCAAAAAAATGTGTACTTTCCCACTTAAAAAGGCTTCTGAATAGACCCCCGTGGCTTAATAAAATTTTCTCGACACATTCTTCCTCAGCGGAGGAGAGAGAAATAACGGTAAACTCTAACCCATTGTGTATAGGAACTCCAGAGTATAGTAAAGATGCTGTATAAATTGAATCACGGGGCGTTTTTAGCAACAAAGAAGGGTGTTTTTCATTTTCAGAAAATACAAAACCACTTTCAGGTATTTCATTCGTGGAGTCATGAAGAGGTTGCATCTGCAAACATTTGGTCTTTCATTAAAATAATAATTTCTTACACTGAAGTTTTCATAGTACATCTTGTAATTTTAGATAAATGGAAATCGTATTGTACCCACTGTGAGTAACTCACATCTTTTATTATGAAGCGAAATAAGTTTAAATCGATATCACTGCAATTGCAGATATTTCCATACTGATCTTTGGTATCCAACTTAATTGTGTGCATTAATGACGTTTGTACGCATATGAAATTTGGATTATGAACATCCAGTTTTGTTTTAGCAGGCTCAACTTCTCCTGAGATAAATTCCTTAATAAATGGGCTCCCCAAGAACGAAAATTCCCAAAAAAACCACGAGTACTTAACATGAATGTTGTAATTTCCGGCTTTTCTGACTGTAAATTTTGCTTTAACACTTTGCTTCGTAGCATCTTCAGTAATGACGCTTATTTTTATAGATTCGTCCGGTTTTTGTACATGAACGATAGTGCTCCTGAGAATATCGTCTAGCTCATCAGAAGTCAAATTACTGAGATGCAAAAACTACATACGAAAAAACGTATGTTATTAGCACAGATTTATGTAAGCTGTACATGTTAGATTACTTAATTAAATTAATAAAAGTCAAAAATTGCATTTTTTTACCTCAACTTTGCACGTTACAGTTCTGCCACAATACGTGTCTTCATTAGACCAATGTATTTCTGGGCCAATAACTCGAATGAAGAAATATTTTCTTATAGTTTTATATACAGCAATGATAATTAATACGATGAGAAGTACAGAAATTGCAGCACATATTAAATACGTTGCAATACTATTGTATTCAATCAAAGGCGATTTAGATTTATTGGATGAGTCGTTAGTACCATTTGCTGAAGACAACATTATCTTCTTTGGTTTACTACTGTGTTATTGTGGTTTAAGTGATTGAATATTGAATCTCGTTTAGATGAAAATAGTCTACGTATTTATTAGAAATGAGATTTTTTTTGTTAAACACATCAAGTTAATTAGTAGATTTCATTCTCAAATTCCCAGTTTGCTATTTTGCTCTAGTTGCTATAACATAATAGTATCATAAGATTTCCAGTATTTGCACTATATTTTATCCTTTTATACGACATGGATTGTAGCGTTGTATGAACTTGATGACCATTAGACCATTATGCAATTTCCACTTCTCCATTTGCTAGGTCTCGTACTGCCACCGAGAGCAAGCCTTAGGAAAATGATTCTTAGGATGGGGAGAGAGAAATGAATTTTTCGACTTTTACAT
>JAQFYB010000835.1:0-42705 GCA_034694085.1 Pogonognathellus longicornis
CAGTAATGTAGAGTGGACGGAAATTACAATTTTGACTTTCCGGCCTAGATGAAAGCAGTTGGCAATACGTCATTAGTCATTAGTGAGTTTATAGTACTAACCTTCCTTCACAGTCGTAAAAGTAGTCTCAAGCAAGGCAAGATTTAATTTTGATGGGAATAAAAAACAAAAAGTCGTTTACAAACTTCTATGCACTTAAATACACTAGAGATACCATACGAGTTGAACTATAGCTGTAGATATTATAATGGAAAGAGGGAAAGACAAAGCAAAAGGCAAAGAGCTTCAAAACGAGGTCACCAACCTGATGAAAGAGAGCGGGTCTGCTTTGCTGCAATCCCGTTTTTTACTGGAGTCCAAATATCCAAAGAACTTCGTGACGTTGCGTATAATATAAGAACAAGTACTTTGGTAAAGTAAGTGTAGACGCTGCAGTTTCTGTTGCGTTGTTTTACGCACACACAGAAAAAGACGTTTACTGACAGTTCACAATGTACACACAGAACTATAGGAAATCGGAAGGACAAAAGTCAAAGTCAACTCAATTATCCTACGAGACTCTTGATCCGTTCACTTGTGTACGTATGTATATGTAAGTTAGTATGTAGGTACTAGTGAAGTTAGGAAAATTTGTCAATATAATAATGTATTTGTATACATAGGTCCTTATAGTGTAGGAGGATGTTGAACGAGAACAATGAAACTTGGTTTGGTTCTATTGTTGTTTACGTAATGGTCTGTGCTACTTGTACAAGCACCTTATATGTATGTAACACAATGACACTTGTATACTTTTACTAGCAGTGTATGTTCTACAGCAAGGAACACAGTTTTCTCTTGGCCCTTTACGTCGTTTCACTTGCCTTCCTTGGTTTTCACCAGTACTTGTATACTTCCCTTTGGTTTGTCTTACTTTATTTTGCTTCAGTTCAGCTCACTTCACTTTTACACATACACACACAGTAAGTATTTTTGGTTTGTTCTTTTCCTTTGGTTAACAATCAGGAAAAGACGAGTAGCTCTCTGGTAATATGTATATAAGGGCCAGGGCTACATACATACACATAGACGTCCACGTATTCTTTATTCCATATATGGTGATCTCCTTTCTTTTTTTTCTCTCTCTCTCTCTCTGGTCGTCTGAAAAATGAGAAAATTTTATGAGCAGACATAAAACTTTTCAACATGGCACCACATGTCACGAAATCAGAAATCACTCTCCGACTCTCTTTCTCTTCAACAGAAATTCAACCAACTTACATATACACATACTTACACATCTCCCTTAGTACATAGTACAACATGCACTGTGAACCTTCTCCAGCTACTCCCAAGGCTTTTATTCCATTATGTTATATTATATGTAATACTATAAAGTCCTCTCTCTCTCTGTCTCTCTCTTAGCTTGGTTTGTTTGACACTGCATGACTTGGTTTCCTTTCCTACCAGATTCAAACAGTTCTAACTTCGATACTTTTCTCCTTGACTCTCTGTCTTACACACACACATACAAGCAGTAATACGAGCCTAAGGTCTTCAAAAACAGCGTAGTCTCAACTAGCCAGATACCTACCTACATTTTCTTTTCTTAAGAAAAATTCTCTCTCTCTCTCTCTGTCTCTTGAAGCTAAGCTCGTTGTATTCTGACTGAATCTACTGTTTTCTTTTATTTCCATTTCAGGTCATAAGATTGAAACTAATGCCATAACATTTTTTATACTAATGTGATCAAGTCTTTGTACTTACTGTATGTGCATCTTAGCTATATATGCAATGCAACCAGGTTGCTATATATATGTAATATACATATCTAATACATAGGTGACATTATAAGTTTTCATCGTGTAGTATCCTATCAGATCTCTGTCCTAGTATTTGTATAAAACTGTAGAAAAAATTACTCTTAGACTGTGACGACTTAAAAGAAAGTTGAGTGATGTGATAAGACTAAACGTCAAACACTGAAGAGCTCTAGTCAATCCTCCATTTTATGTGAGAACAGAGTAGATTTTATGACCAAAGTAAGGACAACAACATTTTCTCTTTGTCATGTCTTCTTCCCATCTAGCATGGATGAACTCATCGACATTTCCCTCGTCACACAGCCTTACTTAATGCTCACAAGCCAAAACTAAGCAACTACTACGTATTAAAAGGCATTAGCATGTGCAGTACCACTATTAATATGATTATTCTGCTATATCCCACATAATATGAGAAAAGCAGACAACCAAGACATCCATTCTTCCTTTACTCATCTTTTAAGTCAGTCATTCAGCCTTAAGGATCTCTTAATTAGAGGGGAACATAATGAACGAGAGAAAGAGAGAGGGACAAAATTGTCGTCTTGCTTCACAGCAGCAGCACACAAGTTTTCAATGAAAAATCGTAACAAACAAACAGAGATGAAGATGAAGTCGAGTACATCTCATCTCCCATGTAGTACTAATACAAGCATACTCTCAATACTTTGACGGAAATATTCTTGCTGGTGTATTGTGCACTAATACCGCCATTACACTGCACTATACTAAATTGTATAGAAAGGCCAAACTCCAAACAAACTCACACTACACTGCTACAGCATTCTATAATATATCTATGTAATAATATAACCAGGCATTAAGAAAACGAGCCTTTCTTGTTGGAAGATAGCCTTGAAAGATCTACGAGTACTCAACTCGACTGCCTTGCCACCTAATAAGTATGAACGAGTGAAAGGTAGCAGAAGACTATTATTCTCGTTCGTATATCCCTAGCATAAGTATTTATCCTATGGCCAATACAAATCCTAATACATATACTACTAAAGAGAGTGAGAGAGTGAAGAAGTGTAGTATTAGTATTAGTATTACTACATGCCGTGAGCAGAGCAAAACATATAAAACAGAATGACAGTTTTCATCAAGTCGGGCGGAAACGTTAATTATAACGGCCCAGGAGATAGATAACTTGATCATGAGAAGCATCCCAACACTCCATGGCTTTCTCGTATCTTTTCCGTCTTTCCTCTTCATCTTCATGTTCAATCCGTCGTCCTCCTCTCTACTTAACTTACAGAGTTACTTACGTAACTTTAGTTTACTCCTTGAGAAAAGAAGAAATAAGGAGTGAGACAGCATTCATCTATTTTCCCTTTTACCTTAAGGATAAGCCAAGAGGACGCACACAGTTGTGTAAAACACAGGGAGTGCTGTTAAAGTAGTAGTAGTGCATTGCACTGTGGAAAGTGGGGACTTACTACTTGGGCTACTTTATTTACTTATCTCTTTGCACTAGTAGTAGTCTGCTAACGATAAGTCGTACTAAAACTTACTTACGTAACTAACACTCTCGTGTAGTCGTTTCGTTGCTTTCCTTGAATTTCCTTATTAGTGAATTGCATGATACAACTTTGTGTGTTCTTTTCCGCAGTAGTTGCTCCCGACAATACTCTTTCACTTTTTAGTTATCAATGTATGTGAGCAGTATATGGATGTTAGAGAAATGTGGGTTTTAATCAGACTCAGCCACCAGTGCACTATGCTGGATAATCATGGTCATTAAAATCGCTAGAATCGGATAGCTCCTGTGCACGCTTAGTACTCTCGTGTAATATAACACCAAAAATAAATGCTTCCTTTCACTCTCTTTTACGGAGAAAACACAGAGGCAAGATTGCCTCAGACACTTAAGCCTCCATTTTCTAATTTTCTTATTTAGGTTGCATATAATATCATTAGATCAGCAATATGACGAAATAAGGCTAAAAGTGAAACACTATCATACAGCCGCATGCAGTCTTATGTAGTTGTAGATTACTAGTATTCCAATTTGCAACAACCGCAAATCTTGTCCCTCTTCATTAGAACCGCACTCAATTTTCTACTTCATTTCATTCTCCAGTCAGATCGTTAGCACCAGCACCACTTCACATATACATATCTATCTACACCAGTAAAATTGTCTGCGTATGTAACTATGCATGTACGAATGTATAAAATATAACTGCTATAATGTATCTTGTAAATTTTAATACAGTAAGTTCGTTTGTGTGTATTCATTATGTATCTCTTGCTTGGGTTTGCATCAAAGTGATGGATGAGAATTAATTACACGAAGAGAAACTAATGAATTTTACACACAGTTTCACTTATTTAGGTATATAGAGAGTGTATCTAATAAGTTTCGCTATCAACGGCAAGAATAGTTAAATTAAGATCATCACAAGACGTCCACACATACTGACATGCACAATAGTGGAAACTGCATAACCATGAGGAGCAAATCAGCGGAATAAATGCATGGAGTAACCCCTTGAGGAATTGTATGTGTGTTAGTACTTCAGAAGAAAGCTGTGAGTTCAAAGCTCAACTACATAGTATAAAATGTATAAACTATATATATTCCGGCCCAACGTAGCAGTACCTACTCACTAATAATACTACTAGGAATTGATTCTCTTGTTTGTATTCGCAGAAGATGAAATGAAGTCAGTGTAGTGGAAAAATCTTGGAATAATAACATTGTGAAGTGTGAAAGAAATAATTTAAGTGAGTTAAGTAAAAAATCTAATAATTTACTCTTGTTCATTTCTTGAACGCTGAACATTTCCCAGTTGGGAGGATAGGGATAATTTGATTTCTCATGTCATATAAATTCATCGCTTTCACCCTTACGCTTTGCATTTCCTTGAATTAATACGAGTCAAATCGAAATTCTCTGCGCGCAGAAAAGATTCAATTAATCACAAACTAAATCTAATTATATATATCTCGATTTTTACAGGCACAACAGCTCCCACCAGAGAGACACACACAGAGTCTCAAGAAAGACTAAGGCGAAAGGAATACGAAAGAGCATAATCCTCCGTTCCCCCTTCTCCAGCTTCTTTCTACTCCGACAAGATTATTATTGTAGGCTGGCATCATCTCACAAAACACAACGTGACTTCGCACTGCATTTACTCTCAGCCAGCCCATTACAACCGAGAACACAACAGGAAGGGAAACTAGCATCGTATCGGACTCGAGAGTACTAATAAGTACACAAGTACACATTCTTACAGTGATCTACGGCAAACTTGAGACGCACAGAGTCAAGTCAAGTGACAAGTTTGGCAGATGAAATTTTTTACTTGTTATTAGAAACACGTCCTACCATAATTTACAATGCCCGAGAAACGTTATATTGTTAGGTAACAGATACTACTTCCCACACAGTTCTATATATACATTTATCCCTAGTATTACTAGGTATGTGAGTCTGAGTAACAAGAAACGGAAACAACATGCTATCCTTCCTTACTTAAAGAAGTATCATCATGATCATAGTTCACTTGGAAAAATATAGAAAAAGTAAAGCAATGAGAATGAGTGCAAAAAGTATATTGCAGTGTGAACATAAAGTGGTAGTATAACATGTAGCATACACATAGTACATTGATGCATTTTATATTACTATCTACAGGATACTTTACTTTATACTAGGTGTGTATGTATGTACATAGCTAGTTGCAAGGAGAAAAGAGACAGATAGAAGGAAAAAGCCAAAGCTACTACGGAGAAAGCATTCAGAGACAGCAACTCTGTTGGGAACGAAATATTGAAGCTTAACCAAGTAATATAATATAGCCTCTAAAAATATATTCTTGGGTCTTCCCTTGCATCAATCTCTCTAATCCACTCCTTCTATGTGAGTCATAGCGCTAAAGCTCTAACAGTAGTCAAATCTGATTCAATGTTTTAAGTCCCAGTCCTATTATATGCTTTTCCGTCCAAATTTCAATGAGCTTACTTATTCTTCGCTCATTGTGATCATTATACAATCTGAATATCCCACAATATGCTCCCTATCATACTATCCCTTTCATTTGTCAATGATATTTTTGTAAGTAATCTTATTCCTACCAACTGTAAGTACATTTGGTATGCTCCTATATTATGCGTAATATATATTTGATATACTAATAGATCATAGATCCACACCAGTTAGAAGCAGGGATTTCCACCAAATTTCTGTCCCTTCATAATGTGTAACGCTAACTGTAGCCTGTTCTTGTGGGATACATGATGCATCGATGCCGTCCAGCGATACTGAGGCTAAAAATACTTCTATACGTGGAGTCATAAAATAAGTAAAGCAATAGGCCATACATTCAGCTATCGTAATTCCTTGGCCGGGTGAAGATAAAAAGGTATAAGTAATTCAATTAAATCAGGAGGTCAAAAATGTCTCGGTAATATTTTTTTTGCAAGAAAGAAAACTTGATCAGCATGTCAAGTTTAGTGTTGACACCAAGTTTCAGGTACATCGGATGGGAATTATGAGCACCACCTTTTTAGACAGTTGACATTTTCGTTTCCCAGTTGAATATGTTGCTATTCGAAGTCTATTTGTAGTTTTTGATTAACAGCTATTTTTGTAATACATAACTTTTAGGTTAGGTTTTCCTATTAGTGTATTGTAAATGTACTCAGCTTTTAATCAGCAAAAAAGAAACTAGAGAAGATAGAATTTCCGATTCCTCGGTTGTTCTTGCTTATAAACTTATTGTTGTACACTTACATTACGTGAACTCAGTGTATTCCCAATTACTGTCAATGAGAAAGAAATTGTATACGATAATAGTGAATCAGAGACAGAGAAAGAGGGGACGAGCAACAAAGAGCAATAAGACTGTTGGTCGTGTAGAGAGATATCTTATTTTATTTCAGGAAAAATAATAACCCATGAAGGAAAAATTAGGGGAATAATCATTTACTCTCTACTTTGTGGATTTAATCATCGGACATTTAGACAATATGACGGATACTACGCATTAACTTGTTATTTCCTTGGCTATTCTTCCCCTCAATTTGTCCTTGAGTCGAACAATATTTAATAATACTTTTGCCTCGACTTGACTTGTATGTGTTTCAAAAAATACGCAATAATGCCGTGTAAGTAGAATTCTACAGCAATAAAGTTTTGTGTTCCCGTTACGAATGCAAGGAAACCCATATCTTTTACCAGATATAATCAATAACTAACGGAGAAGTCCGCTAAACAGTTTCCGAGAGCAGTATCATTAGTCTCACAGTCAAGCAGTACATATGATAATAATAATAACAATAATGTATAAAAGTGTCACTTTCAATGAAGGCTCGTATGATCTAGGAGAGGAGGCTGGGCGATAAGCACAGACCCACGTTAAAAGTCTTGGCAGATTTTTCGTTGTATTGAGCATTGGTCTCCGCGTGCATGCATGCATAGTGCAAATGGCAGTATTATACTTCTACTACATACTTAGGGTCAGATGTGTATACTTCGTTCGTATTCCAAAAGCATCCAGATATACATACAACTTCTGCTTTGTATATGGCCAATAATATTATCAGTGCTGAGCCATATAGTGTTTAGCTATATAAAGTTTGTGTATTTCGTATGCAAGACAATATGTGTACTTACGGGTGAGATATGTTTATACCACGATGTATGAAGCAAGTTAGCCACGTATTTACCATGTAAGGTCGTCGTAGAACCTTTTCTCAGTTTAAGCCTGTTCCACGTTCATTCATATGTTGCATACATATACACTTGTGTGTCATTCATATACAGAATATAGGCAACTTCAGTTGAAATCTTATCCGCCATCCGATATTAGACCATATTTCATCTACATGGCTTTCTGGAAATCGATTTCAACTCACTTTTGTTCCATATCTTTGGCAGAGATCAAGAAGAAATTGAATGCATGTTCAGTAACTCTCATAAAAACGAAAGAAATGTTTTCCTAGAAAGATGCTTCACTTTCAAGGAAACACACATACTACATATATACTTGAGACGTGTAATGTAGTACATACATAACGTACTACATACCTACATTGACTTCAGATAAAGGCTTACATGTCACTTCTATAAACTAGCTCAGTCATATTTATTATTTCAATTAACGAAGCATAAATTCTTCTTTTAAAAAACCACAGAGGCTGTAAAAATAGTATTTTCCGGTTGATTGTCAGAGTATAATACGGAGAAAGTGGAATGTTCTCTATGACCGATAATGAAAATGTCACTAACGCTATCTTTCATCTTTAGCATGTTGATAGCATCTACTATAACGATTGCTCACCGTATGTTACTTAGTAAGTAAATGAGAAATCATTCCAATAATTCACCCAAAAGATTATTATACACTATGTACCTCTACATGCTTTTCTCAACTGTAATATAGATTACATCTGCATCCCTTTCATTTCGCCAACCTCAGCATTTGCTTCGTAGTAATTGGTAATCCTATATATGAACACTGATATTATAATAAACTGGAATTTCCAAATGGATCATATTTCATGTGCTCTAGTTATCGTCCTTTGTTTGAAATGAAATTTTAATGAAAGAGCAGTAATAGACATTGGACACACAAGTACACAACCCGCAACCATCTCCCAATTCGCCGTAATTTGGCTCGACAAAGGAAGCTAGGTATATGCATAAACCCAAACATCAGTTGTCAGTTAGGATGTAGTCAATATTTTATCTCTTCAGAATATGAGCGCAAAGTTCACTGCATTACACTTAAGGTTTCCCTTTATAAATATTTTCCTGTAACCCTACAACGTTATTACTATTTCGATCTCATGAATTTTAGTTTCACATTATTGCTAAAGTACCTAGTGAATATCCTTCAATTCAATAGCATTGATTAGACGAGACATACTGCAATTAGAGTTACTAAAACTTGAACAACAAGAGCTGTTTACATCAATATTTCTATGGAATTTATCAATGGAATTAAAACGAATACCTATACCTACCTACCACATCATTAGGCACAAAAACCTGTATAGCTGAGATTTTATATCTGCGGTAAACGTAAATATTAAGCCCTTTTTCACTTCTATTCCATGTTCTACTGACATCCTTTACTAATATTTTTTCATTCACTGAATTATTAAAAACACTAGTACCTAACACATCTCTTTATCGTACACCTTGTATGAACCTACTAGGTACTAATTGTGTAGCTTTGTTAAGCATTTAAATAAATAAACGCTAACAATAAACGTGAAATGTTCAAAAAGTATTTAAACTTTATTGCTAATGCACCACCACCTTGATTATCAATGTGTAAACTGTAAAAGTACAACATTTGGTTAGTTTGTTACTTAGAGGGATCTATGTTCCATTACTCACTAGTGTACAAAAATACCCTCATATTACATTACAGAATAAATAAATTGCATACACCATGAAATTGTTTTACCACGTTGATGGAAAATGTCTGGCATAAACTGCATAATATGCAATGGACAAAGTTTACATTACAACTTTCCACCTGAATGTGAAACTAAAATGTGGAATGGATATGATATGACACATGCGTTCATTGAATAAACGGGATCTGTCAAAAAGCTACAAGAGATGTAAGTACATTACATACACACACATACACATTTTATGTCTCACGTATGCATTCAGCAGAATAGTTTTCATGATTACTCCCTTCCTCTGTATGTAACATGTAAGCTGACAATGAAAACTGCCCATAACATTCATCAGATCACCGCAATTGCTCTGCCCTGAGTCATAAAATGATTAAAAGCAGTAAATATACACCAAATCAACTACGTTTCAAATTTACTTTTATGTAATGCGCATAATCCCATCTAATAATACAAAGAACTTTTAGCAGACATCATTATTACTAGCAATACTATTATCCCAAAGGATGGCACGTGAAATAAATCCTTTCAAAAGGTAAGGCAATTTCATAACAAACTCAATGTTAAACACACACCCGTATTTACTCCTACTTTAATCCAAACAGAATATAATACACCCATTCGGACTAATGCACCTCGCAGTCAAAGAACCGGAAATATCAAGATAGTATTTCATGTGTGTTACTTTTCTACAACTGTGACCGAACGAACAGAGAAAGAGGCACCGCTTCTACCTAATAATAAAACAGATTCAATATTATGAAATACAAAACCACATGAAGGTAGAAAATACACAGAGAAAGCATGAGTACAATTCACGGACCCGGGAAAGGGACACATTGATGATAATAATAATGTTAATACAAATACCTCACTAGTACTTGCACTAGCTGGAGTAATAATATTGTCTCTGCACACACGGGTAAAATGAAACCCTTCAGGAAAAGATAAACCTACGTACTGCATACTGTATGATACTCAACAGGGTCTTCATTTCATTTTCATCCGAATTCGACTCGCTCTATTGCTTTCCATGAGTATAAAGCAACACAGTACAAGTTGAACACACTCGGCCGCACAAAGATACACGTACACTAGAAATACATCTATATAACATATAGCAATATATTCTACAAAAGCACCAACTACATAACACATCATCACCACATACTTAATCCGTATTGCACAGAATACGGACGCACATAGCTCCCTTTATACTATCGCTGCATCTACGCAGTTACTAATACTCCTACATTTAGTTTATTACCTGAATTGGATTAAATTGTACAATGGAAGAGCTCATAGTAAATACATCAGCACCACAATGAAATACACGACAATAGAAACTAAGTAATATTAGTTGAGGAAAGGAAACAGACTGTTTCTACTCTACCAAACCAGCAGATACATATACATACTAAAATACTATGCTACTATGTAATGTGTTCTTCTACGTATTACGCAGTGTACAAATATAGTCACTCACAAGTAATAACGATATAGAGATAGTAGAGTTAGCTTTGTAAATTATTATTAAGGTTTTTACTACAATAGTGTACACCGGGAAGAGCGAGGAAGAAGGAAAAGCAACAGCAACTGTGGAAATACACCGTGTGGCTATAGCAGTAGTGTATTAGAATCAGAATCCATAACATCTATATCAGAAAGCCAATGAAATACATTATAACAGTCTAATGGGCTCACACAGTATTAGAATGAAAGGTGAAACGACTGTGTAGAAAAGCAGGAGCAGTGTCTTTTCGTACTAAGTTAACTTGTAGATTGTTCATCCCACCACGACTACCTACTCCTACTAAACTATTTCTGCGTTGACTGTAATAAGTAATTCAAGAGACAAGTATACTTATGAAAGCAGTAAGAGAAGGCTATATCCATACATTATCAACATCATCAAATCACCATGACCACTTGATCCGATTTCCCGCAGGGCCCAAGTGTCTCCGAATACATAATAGCAAAAGTAATCAGAGCTGCATGCTACTATGCTGCTTCCACTTCATCTGCAAACCTACAATGCGATACCCTTATGCTATACTTATACCATACTCCCAAACTCCCACTACATAATATACCTAAGTACTCTAACTTGGTCTATGTGTGTATAACTCATATAACACATGTTTTCCGTATTCAGAGACAGATAATAAATACATTCATTCAGTTTTATTGATCGACCAAATAAGACTTGATTTGGATTCATAGAGAATTGCTCTTCTTTCGGTTAAGGCTGAGAGAGTCTGTATGAAACTACTAATACACTACACAAGTTGATAATAGTAGTTGTGAGTTGCAATGAACTGACATCACAGTTCAGTTCACTCACCGATCCTATCTGAATGCTGGAGGCACTTCAATCCCAAAATTAGCAAACTCAAGAGCTAATCTTCAATTCAATGCTATTGCTCCAGATACATACTCAGCTAACTTCCTATGTTCCATACTCACTCACAACTCTACTGCTTAAAACGTACCTAGCCAAATCTTTAGTAATACAATGTATGTGTTTCAACTACACTGCACATGCATATCCAGTTTGTTAAATACAAAACAAGGCTATCTGATTTACATTCGAAGGTACTCGCATCTATGCTACCTACCTACACTTATTCCTAACTCTAGCACTATACCTATTTTATTTAGGGATAGTATTTGTTAGTATGAAAAGTTACAGCAAATGATTTATTCAGATGTTTGAATATAAATGCAAGGCATTGGTACGTAAGTGTACTAATACATTGTATAAACAAAGTGTGCACACAAAAGCACATAAGACATAAATGCATACATACATGAGTACACATGTCATTGTTAAAGAAAGGGTAGCCGCTTCATTAGATGAATTACATTATACTATTAGCATTCAAGTGGTTCCTTATAAACCAAGCGGGGCAATGTATTCGTACACAAATGATGTACTATTCAGCTTCAGCTGCTAAAATTTAGTTAGTTCAATGATCAGTCTTTGCTACGGTTCACAGCAAAATGAAGAGAGCTTCAGACTCTTATCTTATTTAAAACTTTAATGATAATCCTATTCACTTTTAGTGTTGTTTGGTGGGATGATGAGTCTGAGTACACCCTCTCCATGTTATTTCACATCATACATTACTTAGTCTGCATATTCAGTATATAGTATATACCACAAGAATATCTCTGATGTTAAATAAAAGTGTATTGTGCATCTGTACACCACTAAATGTGTACAAGGCCTTGTATTTTACATTTTACATACATACTTCAAAACATGCAGTCCCATATAAAATAATAGTAGTTTATATATTCAATACAATCTTTATGAAACAGTCAGAATAGCTCTGAGCTGTTGTTTGTGTTGCGTGTATCTCTATGTGTAAAGTCACCCCCTCTTCTATGAATAATAAATGGCAAGCATGAAAGGGCTTTTTAAATAGAAAATTAGCTCAGCATTTGCTATGCCATTTAGCTCAACTGGAATTTTTCATGGGATTTCTCATCTCAGCAAACCAACAACGTCACACAAAGCTACGCGGATATGTTTATATTGTTCTACTTGTAAAGCTGCATTCTGAGGCTTAAAGTGCAAACATCAGATTCACCGATGTAACCTGGTAATTCATCTACTACCAGTCTAAAGTCAGTAAAAGCATTCAGTCACTCTTAATTAATTTTAGGGTGAGAACTTGGACAATTTTGCTCTTGCTTCGAGATAACGAGCCCAAATTCTCCTTGTACACAATCCAGTTGATAAATTATGATGCACAATTATTGTGACGCACATATACACAGAGTACCTACATAAAATAAATGTTGAAACTGAAATTGTTGTTGACGATACATGCACAGACATTATAATACACTACTCGTATGTGTTGTAACAACAAACCTTTAGTTTTATGTAGTATGTAGTACAAGTTAACTAAAGCTTGAAGAAGAAAGAGACATAGTTGTAGTAAAACTATATAGGCAGTGTATTGCATTGTTCTTTTGCTTTCATTCAACTTTTTGTTGTTGAATGATAAAGGAGTCAGTATCTTTAGTCATCTCTAAACTTCAACTGGATACAAGATCAGATTCAAAGGAAGAACAGCTTCAAGCGAGATACCTAAATAGGCAAGAGAGTAGTGAATTGAGTGAGACGGTCGCACAACTACTCGTACGAGCAGAGAATCTCTAGAGTCGATTGCCTACTAGACTACTACTACTTGGTTACACATAATTGACAATGATATATGCTATTAAATTATCTCTCGACTAGAAAGGAATACCGACACAACTTTCCGTTGTTCTATTTCAAATGTCTCTGTAACATTGCCTGGATCTACTACTACGCTACGTTTATCGATTAAATACACATTCTCCTGCTCTATTCTCTCCCAACGACAAAAAACATTTTGGCTCTGTGGTACTAGGAGTGTGGGAACAAGTACAAATACGGACGTTCTTCTACCATACCATCCCGTTTCACTATCATCATCCCTTTATTGTACAACCAAATAATATTTTACTCAAAGTAGCAAAAGAAACGAGTCAAATCCTGTCTTGAATCTCTTAGGTGTATTATACAATGTAAAGTAAAGTATACTACATATTCATAGCATACTACATAGTTCGTTGTGAACGAAAAGGTATTTTACAATGCAGTAAAAGAGAGGCAAAAGTTTAAGAAAAATGTATGCATACTACTATAACACGTAGTAGGTACACACTAGTGTGGTAGCATGACGAGCAACAAATTCCCACATCTGACAACCGGAAAAATGGAAGGAAATAACAAAACACCGAATCTTTCACATCACTTAGCATTATAAAGCTTCCAATTGCATTTGTGTCCTACTATATCTTAATATTATAAGTAGCAAAGAAGGAGAAAACGAAAACCTTTTTCTTTTTCTGATGCTCTAGCTCTCTCTCTCTCTCTTACTCTCTTAGAAAGAATTTTATCCGAGCAAATCTAAAATACACCGGAGACAACAGTAGAAATGAGTACACCACACACACAATACTAATGCATATTACTCAAGCAGAGCATAATAAGATATTCAATTTGCAACCGCCTAGAGATTTCCCCCTCCATCTCAATTTCCGTCTCCTTCATTTCATTCCATGAATTTACAAATACAGTACCTCCAGTACATATTCAATTCTCATAATATTCCTCCACCCCGTTTGCGTTTGGCCTAATAATATGCTTTCGCCAGCATTACACTACTCGCACTACCAGCACTACATGTACATGATTTTCAGTATTTCTCGTTGTTGAACAATAAAAGCAACTATATATTTACGTACCCATGTACATAGACTGCAAATGCACTACATATACACATTACACACTATATTTGTATATATACACGAGATTATACAATGATATGCGAGGCATGTAGTACTTGAATCCTTACTCTGGAGTTTCATTTCTCTGTTTCTGTTCTGTTCTTCGCTCTTTACTACTCCGTCAATGATTGCGTTACGACTTTAACAACAAGCCGTTTAGTTTCCTCTCTGTCTGAATATTTAGCACTAATGAGGCCCTTGTGGACCCCAGCAACCAAATAGTCTGTTTCGCAGTGAAAACTATTGGTTTTGCTCTTCCTGTCGTAATGTATTGTTTGGTTATCCTATTATATGCACCTAGTACTCAACTACAGCACAAGTCAAGGGAGAAGATGGAAAACAAGCTTGGGAACTGCAGTGTGTATAGCACTTTCACGAAATACTCGAAATTCTGCAAAGGCTGCCATGAGTAACTCCTATTATTGAGATTTAGGACTTTTCTATTCTGTTGTTTGGAATTCACATGAAGACAATTCTTCGTCACTTATTGCTATTATATAACTTGACTGCACTACATATATTAGGAATATTGTATACACGACAAATTCTCTCTACTATCTACGAAAACCGAACCCTTTTGCATTACACAAGAGAAATAACTGGATTTCAGCAGATCTCGTTGTAAATTCTCGTCATTGCCATTGTCTGCACATTCATACTGGTACATGAATATTTCCTATATTGTTCTATTTGAACAATTCAGTATCAACTCTCTTCAGCCTGTTTACACAATTACTACACACCTCCTCTACTAAATATTAACAGCGAATTGTATAGAAATTGACAACAAAACACACCGAACTGTACTAGAATCTGTATAGTAGGTAAGGTATACATACTATTTGAAATCGAGTTGTTCAATAACTATTACAATTTTTGGAGTTGACTTTGTATCTATTGAAACACAAGTTTGAATCATGGAGTGACTGAGAGGAACTCCATTGTGATGATAATCGACCACAGTGGTTGTAGCAGTAAATAAATAGTAGCATAGTTATCTTTTCCGCCTCTCTCTCCCTCTGTGGAATTGTTTGGAGTGGAAGTAGGAGTATAGTTTATGTAAACTACACTGCATTCATTCGATTCAAAGTTAACTCTCCAACTAAACTGCAAATGTCACATTTCAGTGATGCCGGAAGCTTTGCTTTGAGACAAAAACTCAAGTTGAGTCAGCTCAACTGAACTAAAGTCATAAAGTTTGAGTTTGGGCGTTAGTGGTAGATTTAGCATTAGCTATTTTCTCTGTGTGTGATACACGCGGTAACTGTGCTAGTGTTGTAGTATTACTACCACCGCAAATAGTATACCATGGCAAGGTATAGCTATGTATTATGTAGTACTATAGTATCTGTAGTAATGGTAGTAACTCACACAGGGAAAATGTATATGTATTTTGAGTTTCTTTGGTTTGACTTGAAGCTTACTTACAATAAGTTAAGTTGGTTTAAGGAGCCTTGATCCCATTTCCAGGGGTAAAAACTAAAGTTCCCAGTAGAGACACCGAGACACAGCATGTAAAGAGAAAGAAAGGACAGAGAGAGAATCGGAGAGAGAAAGGAGGTTCGTATTTTCACCGTTTCCTTGTGATTTCTTGAAGTAGGAGAGAAACAGAGAGTGGAACAGACCTCTGTTTTCACTCTACCACTCAATTCTTTTTGTCTCTGCAGGATCAAAAATTTCACACGGATGTTTCCATTCCGCTCGACTAAACGTGCCACTCGGGAGCTGGGTTCTTAATGAAAACCTTTAAATCACAAAATTTCAGAGAGATCAAAGTGAGTTAGGGCCGTAAAGCAAAGGCTTCGAGGTGGAGCATTTGTATTTGCAGTCGGCTCGGCATGAGGGGAGCAGCAATCTTTTCCTTTTCCTCTTTTCTTTCCTTTACCAACAACTTAACTCTCCCGTTAGGTACTTTTCTTATGTTTAGTTTCGTCAAGAATAAGACTCTCAACTCCTGTACCCAAAAGAAGCAGTAGAAGAAGAACAAGAGCCTTGCACAGCGGTGTAGACAACTAGTATTACTATGTACTAAGAGAATCTTGTTGGTTGGGTAGTAGACTTATCTATATCTCCAGACTGTCTCTTTCTTTTCCTCTCGTATTGTTAGTCATTTCTTTTCTTTTGTATCAGTAACTACGGGGAGGAGGGATCCTCTACTTTAGCAAATGTGTGTGCTTTCGTCAAAGCTCAAGAACATCATTTCACTACCAACCTTCCTGATATCATACAAGAAGAGGAACGTGTACAAATACTTACGTAAATGAACACACACTACTACTACAAATACTACCATATACTTCTCTTTATACTTTTAGGGAAACTGTTAAAGTATACTTTACTTAAGCTTAACTTTCATTCATATAATATGCTTTGTGCATTTTTGAACAAAACAAAGCCGAGTTACACACATGTACTTTTCTTTCCTACTTTGCAAAACGGAAGGCAAAAGCAAAGATATCTTTCTGGTTGAAACCGTTCTAGTCTAATTTACTATCGTAATCACCAACGTACAGGAAGCGACTCAAAAGAAATATAGAGGAAGGTTCAAATCAATATCTCAACATACTTTAAGCCTCTTTTTATATGACTATGACTACCTCTGTATTATTAAGTTATAGTACATATACTACAAAGAGCTGAAGAGAGAAACCAAAGGCATACAAATAAGATTCAAAGATCTACCTATATGACTGCCAAAACGACATTTTGCTCAATCCTTGTGGCGTTCTTCTGTACACATGTATTTGGTTCATTATTGTTTATTCTCGATTGTCTATATTCTTCAAATACTGCTGCTAGTATACAGGAAACGACTAAATATAAATCTGTAATACTATATTACTCATTTCGTATATTGGCTTCCTTTTCAATGTAGCTATTTACTATTTAGGTATGTACTAGTATTTACCTAGTGGCAATATTGCATTCCCTACAAAAAACGCTTCTGTGAAAATTCACTTTATCTGAACAGAATTTAATGTTACAGCAAATAATAATTAAAGCATGTCTTGTCCTGGCTTGTAATGTGACAAGTAATTCTTTTTATCCGCAATGATGTAGTATCAAGGTTCACATAATAGTACCTACCTTTGGTAGAACTTATGGATCGTTACATAAATCATAATAAATATAAACACTAGCACTTTCTATTACATACAACTCACAAATTACTCAGATAAAATATTGAAAAATAATACAAATACTGTTATTCATTATGGATTATCTGCGACCAGTTTACCTAGCAAATTACATACATTATCATTTTCTCTACACATGATTATAATACATTCGGAATTCTGATAAAATATTTTTATATCTATACACTACACGCAAGAGCATGCAATATTAAACAATCAAGCACAACGCTAACAATATTGGCATTAGAAAAATGCATAGAAATAGAAACAATATGATTGCATTGTTTTTACAAATAAAGTCAAGTCACTTTTCACCCGTCATCCTCATCTTTCACTCATTTCCCCCATTCACATTAGTGCATAGTACTTCATACTATTACTGAGAGTTATTAAGTTATTATCGTCGAGTACATTCGTCCCTAATCATTCACTTCACTTCTTTTCACATTTCCTCCATTTTACTATCTCTCTGCCCTCTGCTTTTAATGGTTCTCTATTTGCCACCAAACTAATGCTAATAAACACACAGAACATGTTGAATGAATCCTTTCTTTGTACACACTACACTTACCACGTACCATTTATGAATGTTGACTCATTTAGCAGTTCTGTCATCAGTGAGTCCATTGAGACTTCTATTTCTGTCTTTAATGTATTTACTGTTACTATTTACTACGACTACTATCTCCCTATGCCTCTCTCTCACTCATTCTCGCTCAAACACACACTTCCTTCTCTATTCCATTCTCAACTGTGACTTTTGTTTTCCGTAATCTCCCTTTTCATATTATTACTGTTATAATTCTCCTATCCTGTGGGCCAACGGGTGCTTTTACGTTTCAATGAATCATTATCAAAGAGAAACAGTGTCCTTTCTGTCGTCGTGCACAAAAGAGAGTATACTATAAGAGCAATCCGTCTGGAGCAGACCATAGGTTGAGCAACGAGAAAAGAGAAGGAAAAGAGAATGGAGCACTTTAGCTCTCAACTCAGCATCACACACATACACACAACTCTTGATGTCCAACTGGGCAGGATGGGGATCAAGTGAGTCAAGTTTAACTAATTCTGGAGAATACAGTTAGGATGCTACTTAGATTGCCTCGGAAGAGCCAAATCAACCAACCAACCAATTCGAATCCTTTCACGTCACAATCTAATCCACATTTCACTTCAGTCGCTCACTAAAGCTTTTGCGCTAGTTTTCCCAACAGATACCACACTGCTTTTCTACCGGAGATACAACATACACAGAGATGCTACAACGAAAGGATTTCATTCGCCCTGTCAAACACTGACATGACATGAAGAGAAAGAGTCACTGCAACACTCAAATGCTCCCAGTCCCAATCTCTACCCCCACACAACAGAAACATACACAACTCAAGTGTATACCAATAACCTAAGCTGAATTGAATTGGAATAAAATTGACTCCCAAGCTATATAAATGTGCACATTTCAAAAACTAATATAATGTAAGTTACCTATCTAGATACATTATTTTGTTATCTGAATCCCAAATCGACTTCATCCCAATCAAAATCAAATACTCAGCAGATATGTTGTAATAACCAAACTCTTTTCCACGGATCAACTTTTAACCCTCTCTCGACTCGACTCATGTCTCAAAAGACTGCATTGATTTGACAGAGCCAAAAAATCACAATTGAGCACTTCTGCTACAGCATTAGAAATAGGGAGTTAGACCAACCTGATTGGAAAGGTTAGATTATTTTTGTCCGCGTTGATAGATACTGAAAAGAATTTGATTATCGCATCAAACATGAATCGTTAACACATTTCTACCCCTCTACAAATCTTTGTGTACTTGTCTACTACTATTAGAAAAAAAAATGTACTATATATAAACTTAGATTTAAGGCTTAATTTTTCGCCAAAAGTTAAGCCTTGTTTGTCTATGTTAATGTTAAGGTCTGTTAATTATAACTTTCTGATTTAACCCTTCAAATTGAGACCAGATATAGTTAATTCGAATATAAAAATGTCAAGTAAAAGCGAATCATATTGTTTTTTAAATATCCAAAATAATAAATTGTAGTCACATTACAGGTGTTTTACCGAAATAATTTATCAACTTGACTGGTTGATTTGGTCAATAAGTTTTAAAAAAGTGATGTAAGTGGAATTGTTAAAACATACGCTATATACACTATACTACACAAACTGATTTTCGTAATAATTTCATTGAACATACGTGTATATGTGACGTGCTAGATACATCGTACAAGAAAAAGATTCAGTTTGAAAATTATTTGTTACTGAAAGGAAACACAAAATGTTATACTGTAAAACTTACAAAACTAATGTTTAAGTAGCTATACACTGCATGCATAGTTAACCTACATAGATGACTATATAAATAAAGTAAATCGACATTCTGAATGAGACTAATCAATTGGGTTGCTTTTTTATATGCATTCATTTTTTCTCATTCTTTTGTAGGAAATCACTGGGATCAGTTCATTTCAGATTTGGTATGGTTTGGACTGGTCTGGCCTGACCGTCGTGGAGATGGGTTGCCTGAGAGAGAAAAGGAGCGAGGACTTATTATTCTACTCGAATCACGACGACCAAGCTGATTGACGTTCCGATTGGGGGAGAAGAGAACGATACATATATTTATTATTATCAGTGCAGTGTGTAAGGATACACTAAATATAATATGCACATATAACACTTTATATAATTTTGTCCATGCAGCCATACATTATTACTATTACATGTAGTTACATAATATAAAATCCTAATGCCCATTCGTACCCTCATATGCCTATTTACTTACATCTTTTCTTAAAAGTGCTGGTAGTAGAGTTCATCATAGTAGAATGAGATACACGATGCACACACAGTACATACAAATACAATAACACACAACATCCTCTGGCTTGGCTGCATGGCCTACATTACATTATTCAGTAAGTCGCTTCGATTCACTCTGTCAAACGACTCGACTCAAAGTCAAGTCCGTCCAGCAATTCCACTGTGTGTGTATATGGAGTCTGTGAAACGAGTCTCTTTACTTACTTTACTTCATTTCACTTATCTAGGACGAAATGGCAGGCGAGTCAACTCAAATCATGCCAACTCAAGTGGAATCAGTCGCATAGCTTACTTTTAGTAGATTCGATTCGAAATTCGAAACCATTCAATTCACTCACTCTCTCTCTCTCTGCTCTCCAAGTCTTGGCTGCCCATTCAGTGGAACTGTTGCTTTTTTGTTAGTTTCTCCTCCTCCATTCCACTCCAACTGAATCACTATGATTTTGTGTTATTCCAATTGTATACTCACAATACCCATTCCTCTCTCCTAAGCAATTCTATACAGCATAGTAACATTGTTTTGTTTGACCACGACCACCGGTACATTATAAGAGATCGCGCAGAGCTTTATTACAGTTTCTATGAACATTCCTAAATAGTTTAAAAGTCAAGTGTAGTTCTCTGCACAGTAGCATTGAGGTTAATGGGTATTTACTCATTAAACAATCAAGCGCAACGCTAACAATATTGGAATGAGAAAAATGCACAGAAATATAAACACACTGATACAGATACTGGAAACATAAAGATTTGTGTTACAAATTATGAATTTTGTGGTTGGATAACAGTAAATATAATTTTCTCTCAGAGAGTCTTATGTATAGGTCACATCTAAGACAATTTTTAACACAAAACACAAGATGTGTGATACAAAATTTTAAAATGTAATAATAAACAGAAAGTCAATGAAAAATAATGATAGATCGCAAAATATAAAGTATTATTACAAATACCAGGTGTTATTTCTTCTTGGGTTATAAGGTTTCTTTAAATAGCAAAATAAGTAGACACAATGCGGAGTAAGCTAACTAAACGTAATAATTTTTCATAAAAGTCCGCATGCTTTTCACGTATTACAAGCATATCGACAAAGTGTAGGAGAATGTATTTGATCGACTTGTTTAATACTCGAACTCATGCCACGGTCAGAAAACAAGACAGTCGACACTTCTCTTTCTGATTTCGCATCTCTTTCTTTCTGTGCTTGTCACAACTACGAAATACCAATCGGATTGTTAGCCTACACACTACACCAGTCTTCATCATCAGCAAAAGAAAAAACAGCTAGATCTACAAGAAACATGAAGTGTAGCCAAAGCAAATAGTAAATAACAATGTTGGAAGAGTCTCATACTCTTCATTCCTGAATAGAATTTCCAGATAAAAAAGTCGTCAGAGTTGTATTTCAGTGCACATCGAAGCATTTCAAACTTGTCCGTCTCATCTCAACCTAATGCAATGAAACATAGCATTGCCTTTTTTGACAATGACATCAACAACGACAATAACACAACATCACGATGTCGTCTATCGACTGTCACGTCCATTTGTAACATGTCTTTCTCAGCTAGCCAATCTTGTATACCAATAATCTATACACGATATACATATAAATACAATAGAAAGGTGACTACATAATAATATTTCTCTTTCAATACACGCACTAACTATACACACAACACATTGCATGCATTGCAGCCTCCTATGTAGTATCTCTTCGTGCAGACTTACCAACACCCACCCTATAAATTTTCATGTGTCTTTAGTCTCGTCCCTGTCCATCCTTCCCTGTTCAGACTACTTGTAAATATAAAATGGTTCTTGAAGCTTTGACACCTCGTCTCTCTCAAAACTCATGCCAAGGTACACACTGAGACACAACCAGGAAAGGAACACAAAAGCAATTTATCTTTTTACAGAAATAAATTCGTTTAAAAATGTATATAGGATACATGCACACTAAACGAAACTTTCTCGTCATTCCATTTCTCGTCTTTGTATTTATTTTTATACTGTGAGGTACATGTATGCATCAAGTCATTTTTTCAAATTCAAACTGCATTGCACAGAATAATATTTAGATATAAAATATATGCAAAGCCAAAGAGTCATGAAGATGAGCTCATCATCATTCTGCTCATTTATTCATTTGTTTGGAGCTAATATTAAGTATGCATATGTAAAGTGTATAATGATAAAATAATACATAGTTGAGAGATCCTGACCTTTTTCCTCTCTCGACTGTCTGTCTCTCGACACACCGAACTTGGCCAAAGATAACACTAACGACGTCAATTTTTCAATTGGACGCAATCGATTTATCCTCCCAACCAACCTGACACGGATAGATTAGTCTACACTATTAGAATACTACTGGTCGTGAGTCCCTTCCTGTTTGTATAGTTCTCTGTCACTGTTTCATTTTATGTCTGCCACAGAATGGCATCACTCAACTCACATAGTTTTGGTGTTAGATCGTATAAGCATGAGTTAACTAGCACAATTGTAAGCAACGAATCTCCCTTAAACATCTCTCGCAACATTTAAACGCTTGGTTAGACTCTAAAGGAATGTTTAGAGTTGAATATATTTGTTTAAGTGGAGATACATAACTAGTAGGAGCTATAGACGAGATTTGTTTTATGTATAGCGACCTTATTTTAATTGCACGATTTACTTTCACAGGATATAATGTCTGTTGCCTGCTCGATTTGTCGACTTTAAATAGCTGTCGCATGGTCCATGGGACCAGAGAGGAGATGCGTTCTCATTCATCAACCTTCCCTCGAGTCCCGTTCAACTCACTTGAAAGATCACGAATACAATAATTCTTGACTCTTGTCTCTGTCTTTAAGCAAAAGAAACATTTATTATCCAGACTCAATTCGCTCTGTTATTTAACTGACACATTTTTCTGCTTAACTTACACAATTACTGAAAACTGTGCGGAACTACTTAAAATCCTTTCTCTATACACAATACAGATGGTCCATTGGAAAATACGCATACATTTTTATTGCAAACATACTGTAGTTACTAATAAAATTAAATTCTGAGGTTTTTGTAAATATAACAGAGCACAATTCTACAATATTTTACTCTGGTCAGATTACCTATGTAAAAATATGTACCTTCTTACCTACCAAAAAGTTTGTATTGCTTTACAAGTCATTAAATGAAGGGTTCAATACTTACCAGTTATATATCCACAAAGAATTTCTCACGTAGCAATGGAAAAAGTCAATAATTTCATCCACAGTTGAGTTATGATTGCAAAGTCCAAATCCAACGTTGAGTTGAGTGTCCAGAGAAGGATGTATTGAATGATTTGGTTATGTAAAGCCTGCAAACCAAAAAAAGTTGAATAAATTTCTATGTATTAGTATGAACATTAGCATTGCAATGCCAGCCCTTGTCTGTTATTAATATGTTTGAGATCCTCAATGAGATAAAACGGCTGCTCGGCCGACAATCTTCAATTCAATGTTTTTCTCGCAGCACAATGGCATTGGCATTGCCTTTACTAACTATCAGTCTGTTATACAAGAGTATACAAGGTATGTGTATATATACATTTCTACAGATAGCCAAAACCTAGCAATATCTGAACTGAAGAACCACAGAGCGTGGCATCACACTACCGCCCATTTTCTCGGAACAGCGCTTTTCTCTTTTAAACCCCATTAAGCATTCATTGTGAGTGAGTGAGTGATGTGAATGACTGCCTTATCAATTGATGTACGACTACAAACATAACACGGGAACAAACTACTAACTGAACTGACGTAATCAAATGAAATAACGCATATACTGATCCTATACATTAAACCTTTCTGTACCCGTTGTACAATATACCATGCAATAGGAACTACATAGAAGAAGTAGTTGCAGTCATTTATAAAAATTGGACATGTACAAATGAAATGCATGAAACGATGCTTTAAACTACGGAAAGCATATCGACAATCCATCGAAATCCACAATAGTACATCATCATCATCCTCTTATCTCGTCTTCATCTCCTTCTGCGCTTCTAATCAATCAAGAGCCTATATGACAATAAAATTGCTTAAATGTCATAGGTCATCAGAATACTAGAATACTAAATGGTAGAAAGAATTCCAATTTTTTCCACTTAAAAATTCCATCGTTTTATGATTTCCGTTTAATACGAATTTTCAGCTGACGGTGCTCCAAAACACAAACTCTGCGTTTTCTTCCTTTTCATTTCGTTCCATTCTCTTTCCTTTAATACGTCCGTGGTACTAGGTATTAGTAAGTGGGTTGTCGAGAAATGAAAGAGGTAGCTTTTGCGAATCTAGTAATACACAATGGCAATGCTATATCATGAATTGCATACTACCTTCATATAATGCTGTAGTAAGCAATAGCAAACCTGCTAGTCTCTTTAAAAACAGAAAGGAAACTTCATTATTATCCCAATCTATTATAATTTATAGAAGGCTAGCATGGATAAAACGCAGTAGTACTACTATATTCGTATTAAAGTCAATCTATACTTGTAAAACTAGCAAAAGGAGAAATAATATTCGTATGTAGTAATATGAGTGAAAGTGGAACGAGAAATTGCTATAGAAAAATTGGAAGAGATGAACTGTGGACGCAAAAGGGTAAAGAAACAGACGATTTAAGAGAATCTCATTTTCAAGTCAAGCTAAGATTATCGCAATTTATAAAATAGAAACTGGAGCTAAGACCTTCCTTTCCATTTGTGTACGTCTGCCTTATTCATCCACAATTTTAAGACAGTGTGTAAGCAAACTCCACAGCATAGCTTATATATAGTAAAAGCAAATATATAAACATGTATAGGTTTATCTAGAGAGAGAGTATAAGGAAAAAGAGAATGAAGCCTTAATAAGTAAGAAAACAGTAGGCCAAATGAAAGTCTATAGCTAATACTCTCCATAAAATAGCTTCTTTTCTCTTATTGCTATGATGTTGTATTAAAGAATGTGTATAGACGGAAGTAGAGGAAAAGAAAGCAAACGCTTATATACGAAAAGACCAAAGAAAAAACTGGGAAAACGGAGAAAGAAAATCACCCACATTCTCCAAACAGGAATACGAGCTCACATCAGCAAAATTTTTAGAAAGACAGAAGAATACCGAAGAAAAGATGCTGTTGAGTTGAGTTCCCCCACCGGCTCCATTTCCATGATATTACTATCCCACTATGCACACCATTCAAGCGGTTACCCCATATAAATATAGGCTTGCGTTGTCAGTAGAAAGTAAAGAAAACACATAAGGAACATTATACCTAGTACTTATAATATTATTGTTGTATCATACCCTGCTCTACAGCCATTCTACTACACTTTATACGTAAACGCTAATCATTTAGTACAGTACACAATCCCCTGCTAGAAGAGATATGCTACAATGCATTGCTTATCCATACTAGTACACTTGTACTCATATGTAACTATTACTCTCCTAGTAATTCTCACCTACCAATCCAATCTAGGGATCCCATATACATTTGTACTTAGGCATATACAAATAATATTTTTGACGAGTAAATGTTATTACTTATAAATTGGCAATAGAACAACCTGTAAAAATTGATAATAAAACTATTTGTTCATAATAATGTAAAATCAACGGAATATTATTACTGTTATATCGTCCGTCTAAAAACCATTAAATTTTAGAATCTCACTCTATATTCCTGCGTTGGTTAATCATAGGTAATATTATTTATTCATTTTAATACTATGTGTTCCATTGTATGAGTGAATGGAATATTTATTTATTCATATACATAGAGAATCATTTCATTACTTATTCTATTATTATTGCTATTAAGAATTCATCCCGCCCTAGAATCTTAAGCTTCTTCCAGAGCCGTAGGTGATTCTAAACTATTTTTATATTTTGTAAAAGAGGGCTGCGAAAAGTACATTAAAGTATGTACAGTCATGTCGTGTATTGAAATATGCAGTGGAATATACGATTACAAAACTCTCCAGCCTGCAGTACGAAAGCAGAAACGACTGCCGTCAAAACGATAAGTATACATTAACAGAACCTGCGTGCCTTGGCAAAAGGGTATGAGGAGGGTACTAAGAATAAGAGCAATACAGAAGGAGTCTTGGTAAAGGCTGAGAAAACTCCCGCTCCTCGTAAGCTTAGTGCCTAGTTAGAATATACGACTTGACTGAATTGAACTCCCTAAGCTGCTTGACTACTTCCCCGGCTCGAAAGTGCACCACCGCCAATGTAAACAGAGACACAGGGACAGAGAAGCAGAGGAAATTGGAAGAAATTATCTGGTGGTAAGAGAAAATCTCCCTGGAGAAGTTATAACACGGCAGGAAAAGACAATTAAGGTCTCATATCAGGATCTACTAATGAGTGCTGTCACAGCATTCAGACCTTTTATAACCATCAATTTTGGTAAATGTGTAAACCAAGGATCCGACCGAGCATTGTAGTACAACAACAAAACCATCCCTCCTGCCACTTACGGGTAATAGCAGTCTTACTTTAATTTCATATCAGACTACTCACACATTACACTTTTATTATTATGATGAGCTTCACAAAACACACTTGGCACTGCACTGGCAGTCGCTCCTTCCCACTACAACCACCACCACCACTTACTAAAACACAACCAAACAATTCTTTATAAGCTGAATCTCATATTCAATTCGATCAGTAGTTCTATTACACTGTATACTCCATTGTGGACCTATTATCTTGTTTACTGCTTCCGAGTACACATTACTATTACAGTAAATATTACGTATTTTTCATCCTACACCATCTACAAAAACATAATCACTGTAAATAAGCTGTCCTTAACTCCATAACCAATTTTATTTCTCCCATCTCTTGTTTCTGAATTAAAAAAGACCCTTGTTCCATACTTCCATTGTGCTGTAATCCAATTCTTCGTAATAAGACATTATCTCTACACACACGTCTACTAATTACTTCCTTTGTGTCTCACGTAAAACAAGAAGCTATTCGAGTACAAAACTACATTTAGATTACTCATGAGTACAAAAAATTATACGTTTTTTTTTATTTTGTAATGTAAGTAAACAGAAAATGTCTCAATTATATATACAAACTAGGGAGGTTCATCATACAATTCAGGTCAAAGGTTCCAATTACATTGACTTGTACTTTGTATCTACAAAACTACAACATGTCGTTTGTGCAGCAGTGAAGAACATAATTATAGGGTTACATGTACCGTGAAAGTTAGTAGTAGCATGGATGCACTTAATATTGTAATATAGCTGATCCTGTGCTGTGAGTCAACCAGAAATTACAGCATAATGTTCTCATATGTATTTGTACCTATATACCTTGTTAAGGTAGTATTTTCTGATTGTGTACATTACCATTACCCTAACAATAATGGGAGACTCGTCATAATAACCCAATCACATGTATGTATTTGCTTACTTTTTCAAGATGCATTTACATGCTTCTGCTATTAACATGGGAGTACTTAGAGTAGGACTAGTACCCAACATTTTTTTCTCGCTCAAGTCAGTAGAAAGCCAACACAATGACAATTTAGCACGTTCGGCTCCAGTCACCGTAAATTATAGGGTTTGTATATCTCGCAAGTAAAGCATGGTCAATTTAACTTTTTTAACCAAGACATTTTGAACTATGGTAGAATGAAAGAAGTCATCTTGATCGATCAATTGCATTATCAACGTATACTGCCAATAGTTGTGGTTTTGGGTTTTATGTTACCTACCTACTACCTATGTGTATTTGATAACGTGAGGAAAGATATAAATATTTGTTTTGCATTTTCTATTTAGTTTATTTATAACAACCAATACTTCACCTTACATAGAACATATCACAGTTATCATTTCATAATCTATCATGTAATTGTAGCGCAAAAATAATAGGCGATATTTTATAATTGAAAATTACTTTCCCCCTTAAATACAACAATTAGCAACAACAAAGCAATATAGGGAAAACATACATGTCGATGATCTGAATTAATACATATTGTTTAAAGAATTAACTGCGATAAAAATTAGAACGGACAGAAAAAACAACCTGAAGCGATTCATTTCATTCGGTCACTTCAATATAATTAAACTGTTCTGCTACAATAAACATTAAACCCTAAACCGAAACTTGTATATATCGGTTTCTTTTTTAAGACAAACACGAGTCACACACGTCTTATGCAAACGGCTGGCAACGCACACCATTATAATATACGCTGCACCAGACAACCAGGCATAACGAGAAAGATCATTAACCTAAGCGTAGTATTCAGTAAAAGGCTGTCAGTGGTATGTATTTCCAATGTAATGTTAGTAAGGCATAAGCAGCAAGCTTTTATTTTTTATACAGAATACGCACAGATTTTATCTGCAATATCTTTAGTAAAAAGCATCAAATAAGTCCTACTATGGTATATGTACATCTCTACATACACGTACCAGAGTACATAATACTTAAGAGTGAGACTAGTGGAGTATGTAATGTCTTCCTCTAACTCCACAATGATATACATACATCAGCGAGGAATGTATCTTGCTGAGTTTCCTATTATAAATGTGTGTTTGCGTGAATTAAACTATCATCATCTTCCCTCTGTTTCCATGTTCTCTTAAAGTGGTACTCCTAAGCTTGAAAAAATTGAATCACTGACTTGGCTAACCAAACTTAAATAAATCTACCTAAATGTCTCTGGTTTTGCAGTTGTTTTTTCATTTACACAAATGTATACTTTTGCAACACTAAAGTTGGAAATTACATTAGTACAAAATAATTTGTCATTACAGTATGTACGAATTCACTTGGTCAACTTTTTAACTGTGTCGTAATACGTAAAGTAAAATTTAACTGTACAAACAGCCTCACGAAAAAATATTTAGAACTAATAGTCACTTTTTCAGCAATTTATAATGTCTTAAACTGAAAGTATTAATATTAAATACCTACTCGCACCTCCATAATTACTCCAAGTTTTATTGTCCACATTGTCACTTACCCGTAAATAACACTTTTAAAAGTCATATTATAGTGTATAATAACATTCAGGTTTTAGTAACGCAACTGTCGGCTATTTAAATGGATTTGCAACTAATTCTCATAAATTTTAGAACGCTTGCACAAAAGTTTTGTAAGATTATATACTGCCGGAAAGAAAATGTCTCGCAATTTTCCATGTCAGAGCATTGCAGCACATACTTGGCGTAAGTATTCCTCGGAAACCGCATTAAATACATATTATAAAACAAACAGAAATCCCACAGATAAACACACAACGGGGCACTGCAATGTAATGTAATGAGATTCTTTCATGTTATTTAGCTTGTTTTCCTTTTCAAACTGTGCGTAGCAGTAGCAGTGAGTAAAACTGCCTTCCGTTGCGATGCTCCACAAAGATATAATCAAATTATCCCGAGTCTCATCCAAGATCTTCATCGTGTGTTAAATCACACAAATGCAGACTAATGTACTACATACTTAATGTGTACTAAGAGATATGCTACTGAAACAAATGTAACCTTTTGTGATTGAATTGAATTTGCTTGTAGCACAAAAGTCCCAGTGCGTATAATTGGATAAACACTGTTTCTATATCTTTGTTTCTACACTCTACACTGTAATTCAGCGATAATACACTCCGACTTTGTATGTATTACGCAATACAATATTACTGGTAAAACTAATATTAAGCAATACTTACAAAAAAGTAGCACAGAGAGAGAATAATGCTTCATGCAGCAAAATTTCCAGCAGTCAGACTTGACAAATGACGTAAAAAGACTGGTAACGGAATATGGAATGTGCGCAAAATTGAATAAGCACCAGGAAGAAGTGACCTGAGTTGAAAAAGTTAGAGCAATACCTATATACTTGTTCGTGCTGGAATTATATTATAAGCAAACCCAAGTCCAGCTTTTGTAACACAAGATGAAGATAAAGGAACACACACAGAGTTTCTTTATGGCGTAAGACGTCATGTTACAGTACTAAGTCAGCTCGTCCAAATGGCCAAGACAGATCATTAACTGCTTTGCTTTCCCCACTCAACTGAATTATACGCACAAAAGGGTAAGTAGGCTGCAGACACACTTTTACTCCCAGAGAGTGCACTATAACAATATTTCATTGCTACAGTGTCCTTCAACTATCCCTATATCTTATGCTTATCTGGTACAACATACTCTGATACTCATGCCAATAATGTGTGGCAAAGTTCATACAATACGTACAGTTTATATACACCGAGGAAAACATAACAATCAAATGACAAGCAAGACAAAGATGAATCATGAAGGCGTACCACGAAGACTTGTGTATGAAAACTCACCTACTACTCACTCATACAAAGCTGTAATACATTTTTACTACAGATATAGTACAAAGTAGCACTACTACATTGGGAAATGACAATTCTTTCCCAGAATTATTACACTCGCGACAAGATATGTCGAAGTCTTGTAGTCTTTGTAGTGTGAGTCAGACACATACTGATCATAATACAAGACACAATTATTATTACAACAACAGCAGTTGCAGGGGCAAAGAGTATATGATATAGGTACTGAGATGGGCTTCATTTCAACTTATGGCCAAGTTAGTCAGTTTCGTATGGATATGAACAAGAAGATCGAGCCAACTGGAGCCTTTCCCAAACACTTTCACTTCTTTCTCATATTATTCTCCCTCGTGTTGTATATGAATCCAGTGAGACCCTCTATGTACCTAGTTACTGATATTATAACACAAGAAAATGGTTTAATATAGTGGAAAGGCTGTATAAATGTTTTATCGGAGATCAATTACACACGGGCTAAAGGGTAAAGAGGATGAGGACAGACACAGAGTGGACGAGAACGCTTTTAGAGTCTCTCTAGACCATGTCCACAGTTTTCTCTATGTATTCAATATAATATAATCTAATATCAACATATACCTACCTACCTAGCTACATTATGGTCTTACGTATTAACGTTCATCGCAGAAATACCACAAGAAGATAGCAAAAACGTTCGGAGTACAGTACAGGAACAGCGCACAAGTATTTCTCGGTATGTGTGTTTTGTAACGTTGTAAGCCCCAGTGGACATAGTAAGTAAAAATCATAGCAGCAGAGCAGCCGATTCACATTTGGCATATGGTTCCGAGACATAGAGGCACGACTATCTATTTTAATCATATCACAGCAATATCCACAGCAGTAAAACCCATTGGACTGTTTCGTCTTTTCCGTTTACAATACCTTGAGGAGGGCTACACAAAAGTGAGATACACAGAACACAACAGTAAGCCGTCAAATAGCTAGTTTTGTACAAGGAAGGTGGATAGAGTAGTTATATAATAAAATAAAACGTTGCAAAAAGATTTCAACGATCATTTCCTTCTGTTTTATCTCCATTTTCACATCGTTATGTATTCCACGAGAAATTTACGGCACATTCTTTCTGCGCCATTAAATTCAATTGGAACGAGTGCTCCAGAAAATTTAATATTAGAGTTATTTTTGAAAATTTGTGTTGCTCCTCTGTATCACCTGTGCAAAGCCATTATTCTTTGATCTTAAACATAGCTCTGTACATTCTAGCAGCATGTAGGAGCATAGTAGAAGTTTTTAAGTAATAGAAGACTATTACCCAATAAATATAAGTATTACTGTATAGAAACATCCATACAACACACAAGATGCTATATAAGCTGTCCTTTTGCTCTCGCTTTATTTATGGTATCAAGTCTAGTCATGAACAAAGCGTTGGAAGTTAACAAGTAAACGAGATTAATAGTAGTTTACTTTAGAGGCAGCTTCCAATGCACACTCTCACACAGCACAGTGCAGTAGGTTCTACGACAAAAGTACCCGAGTGAGTAAATATAATATCTAACCATTCATCCCTACTTCCATGTATATACATATTCCAATAGGTATACGCATTTTATATTTACGTGTGGGTGTGTTATTCTCTGTGAAAAAAATCAACTGTGATAAAAAGACAACAGAGCAACTACATACAAGCATATTGTATCGATACACTGCGTTGAAAAAAGTAATACAAAGAATATAAACTGGTGCTATCAAAATGTTGTAATTCTGTCTGCTGGGTTCCTATATTCTTGTAGTAAAGTAACAGTATCTGTAAAACATGATTCAATATAAGAAGCAATTTTCATGAAATATGGATCTGTCTTAGTCTCTCTGGGCTGTTGTCTTTGAAGACTCTTTTCAAAACGCGTCTCTGGCCCAGTTAATGCTCCTATCTCGTTTTCGGCTTAGTTTCTATTTAAAACTATGAAAGAGACAGAATGAAACTACGAAGCAACAGCACAGTTGATATTTGCACAGAATTGAATAGTGGACGTGAAAGAGTAAAGTAGGAACACACACATACAGACATAAACCCAGTATAAACGAGCTAATAGTTATAAACTATACACACAACATGCAATCTATGAAGTTCTTACTTAAGTTCATTCAAGTCAAGTCTATACACAGCCAAAGTCTAGTAGTCAACTTGCCTGCCACTGCACTGCCACTGCCAAACTACACGAAAGTACTTTTGTTGGTGATGGGAAGCTAAACATTTCTTCCTAGTTTTGTACTGTACTCTGTACTGTAGTCTGTACACGCGGTGTCTCTATTATAACAGGAGTTCACTTGCTTAACGCTTCAGTTGACTTAGCAAACTTCGTGTGCCGCTCCAAACTTCGTTCTCAAAAGGTAAAAAGAGTTAAGGTAACAAATGACTTTTGGATGCTCCCTGAGCGAAAAATCTATATTGGCAATATTCTCTCTCCTTCTCAATATCTATCTTCCTGGGGAGTATTCCTTTCCTTTTCATGCTTCATGCCGTGTTAATACGTGTAGCCAGTATCTTAGTGTGTTCTGCTTTATGTAAGTACCTCCTCGCAGTTATACAGATGTGTATGAACATGTACAGATATATTCATACCTATACATGTGTAGGTCGAAATATATTTGTATACAAGTAAGCACTAGCTCTGGACGGTTCCTGTACGCCACGAGTTGTACTTGTAATACAAAAGTAAACTCCTGTCAAGATTTCTTTTCTGTACGTTTTCGCGAATGATGTGATGTACTTTCTCTTCGCTTTTTGCCTACAGATCATTCATATAAGACTTTTCTTTCTTCCTGCTCGGAACACCATAAAATAACATCGGATGCTTATATTACACACACATTTTCTTCAATATCAACAAACACATGAAACATGCGGAATTTGCTTCACTGAAGAAGACACAGTACACAGACATAGCAATATAACGTGTAGTGCCATAAGGTGCCTCTCTCCATGCCTAACCCATTGAACTAAAACCAAGCAAACATTTACATCGTATTTTCAAATTCATCTTTAGTTTTATTCTTTATGGACGTATAGGTGAGTAATGCAATATTTCTACAATTTGAGACGCACCCTGAGGAATCAACACAACACGTTAGAGAGGCACATACTTCTAGTATTGCCAGCACTCTACCTAGTTATGTACCTACAGGAACGTGTACAAACACCGTCGATTCTATCTTTAATGCCTGTTATATACATACAGGAGTAGTTGTACACAGTACACACAGAAGTTACCGATTCCCATCGGTATTCAATACAGGCACAACACATGTACATACAGCAAGGTACCTACATACTACACACTACTCTATTCTATAGAATGCTACGGCATATGTCTTGTTCTTTCACGTGAGCAACACTTGAGAAAATATAATATCGTATGCTACAATATTACCATTTATACCATTCACATCTGTAATAAAAAGCCAGTTCCGACATACGAATAAGGAAAATCCGCATTTGTCATTCATATCTGTATATCTTCACATTTGTTGTGTATGGTGGATACGTTTCTTAATGCTTTCCTATTCTAGAGTACACCCAAGTTACAATTTCCAGTGTCCAAATTTTCATACACGAACGAACACTTGCCCCAAAACGCTTTCCTTAGCCATTTTCGTAGGAGTCAGAGGAAATGTTGTGTACTTTCTCCTAGTTTCTCTGTGGGCATGCTTTCAAACGTAGTATTTCGCTTCGTATAAAATATGCATGCATATACATAAATTCAAGCACACATAACTTTCATTCCAACCTAGCATCCAAATAACCTACTGAAAGTTTAAGGTTTTTATCTATGTGTATTCTATGAAATGTACACTAGTGTACACCGGAGGACTACCCAAACGTATACTCCACGAGGTGGTAAATTATAAGTAGGCAATACGATTAGGTTAGATAGCCAGTTTAGTTAAGCTCGCAAGATCCGTAACAACACTCTCCCAGTAAAAGAACCGGCAACACTATACAGTGGAAGTACTAGCACTGTACTACTGACAGAATGTTTTACGCTTTAGTTTCCAGTACCTACCAGTAAATATTTGCACGAGCTTTGCAGGTTAAATATGTACGGTCGTGTGGTCGTTGTTGAAACTGGCTGAATGTACTTTGCTTACAAAGGACTTTGTACATTTACACTATCTATGTATTACATTATTATACTCCTATACAGTTCTATTCTGTGTTGTATCATTGAGGTGGTGCTTATATACAAACATCACACACAACACAGGCAAGGCAGATTTAAGCAAGGTAGATATAACAAGACAGATATAAGCAACACACGTAAATAAATATGCAATGAAGGCAACCCACCCTTTACACACTACAATTCTATACAAACTCCCAACTAAAGCAAAGGCATATGGTAAAGCGTCCGAAAAAATGCAGTTGAAGATGAGACGAGGTTGAGGGAGAATAGAAAAGCAGCGTAAGCAAACGAAAGGGAAACCAAGGAAATTTCAAGGGTATTTGTTATGCACAGCAGAGAAGAGAACCACAATCTACGATCTCGGTTTCACGTTGAAGCATCTCGGCTTGATGAAGGAGACAAACCTTCTAATATAACATGTAGTAGAGCCTGTTCGTATACAAGTATATCATACAGGCAGAGATCATGCTACTAATACTCCTACCACTACACTCCAACCCTCATGAACATTCTACTTCCTACTAAGCTGCAGTACAGTTTAATTTGGCAAATTTAAGGCTTTCACGTGGTTCAACTGTGTGTGCAAGCAATGCTATTCTATCTGTCTCTCCAGTCACACTTTACTTTAAACTCTCATCACAGCTATTGGTATTTAAACACGGAAAGATAGTGGAAAACAGGAAACTAAATACTCAGAGAGAGAGAGAGAGAGATCAAACAGAAGAGCTCAATGCACACTACTACATATTATACTATACTGCCATGTATGTACTTTCGAGCAAGTAATATGTATGTAATGTGAGTATAGTATTCATAGTGTGTCTACTATGTACTATATATTATGTAGACATGTACAAACTTGTATATGGTGTGTATAGGTTGTGAAGAGAATGATCTAGGAGACAATGTAATAGTAATACTTATTCCATGTAGCGTAATGTATGTAGTACATAGTAATGCAGTAGAGGCGGACTAATATACTTGAGTTGCTTGTCTTGGGAAAAACACATGGGAAAGCAAAGATTTAGTAGGCGAACGATTTATGCCCCTCATAAAGTACAGTCTTGTCGTTAAGAATGGCGTTAATGACTTGTGCCGCTTAACACCACATAGAACGACTGCCAGGAGGATTACGAAAGCACAAATACCGATTTAGCACTGTATTTGTATACATAGGCGATGGCAATGCAATAGCAAGACTAAGACCAAAGGACGAATCTTCACCATTATACTTTGTGTACTACTATTGCTACTCTGTTCCCATTTAACTCAAAAAAGTTCCGAATGTACACAAGGAACAAAACTCAGGACTTTTCTTTTCCTACAGTTGACTTGGGATGCTCCCCTTCATTGGATTCCTTTGATATTGATACTTCCTTATTCTTCTTGATTTCAATCCCTTTTGTACATAGAGGTATATACGTGACATTAAACCTACTATAAAAATTTCAACAGATAATGGTACAGTTATATTCCTGTATATGTTCCTATATTATGTCTATTGTAGATTAGGAAGATGTTCCTAAGAGATCTGCGTGACTTTGGTATAGAGGAAGACTTTACTAATAATAATAGAGAATCAAGTTGGTTCAACTAACTCCGTTTCGTTTGAACAGCTCTAACAGGGAAGAGGGGGTAAAACTTGTAAGGACAAAGTTAAGTCAGGACAATCGAATTGTTTCACACCCACTGTCACATTTAGTTGAAGTGAAGCATCATTACTCACTCATATCGAGACACGACATTGAAATATTATGTCCTTTTGGATAATAACAGGAGGCTAATTATTTCCCCATTCTTTTCATCTTGTGTTTAATGCTCAGACGGAATAGTGAATGCTCGTATGTGTTTCATGTCCTTTGATTTCTATTTTTACACACTGTCTCCAGATTCAAAGGCAGATATCGAATTTCAAATGCATTGCTTACTACACTAGTAGTGTATATAAATGAACAAGTATTTAGCGTTTGTGGCTGTGGTACAGTGGCTTTGACTGAAGTGAATTACACGCGGTGTTTGTTCATTGTCGTTTCCTTTGCTTGTCGGGCTAGTACATCCAGGTATTTTGGGGTTTACAATCGCAAGTAGCATCGTCATTTTGTTTTTTACACGATGCGTTTGTCAACTTCAACCGTCTCCATTTTACAAAGAGATGCTTGTCGTTGTATATAGAAGTATATAGTTTGTTCAGATTTGAATGACATTTATAATCTGTGGTATATACACATTATTGTCGTTTTAAGTCACCAAGCACATATACAGCAAAGGAAACAAAACAAAAACACAAAACAATGTATTATATACAGATATATATTCACTAAGGCTAAGTTGGTATTTACATTGTGTATTATGTGAAAATAACAAAAGACAAAAGTTGGCAAGTTGTGCCAAATATAATGTGATGCATTCATTTCATTTTTCTCTCCACATAATCTTGTATACACACAGTCAGGAAATTTTAGAAACACAGCAACACGGAAAAAAGTTTTGTACTTCTAAGTTCTTTTAGGAATAACAGCGGCAGTTGAGCTGAAACTCATTCATCTCAATCAAAATACGAGAGTAGAATAATTTTGTGGAAATGATGTACAGAGTTGGCCGTGTTTTGCAGAATTTCATTCATAAATGTATGAAGTTGAGTTGTTATTTTCAAATTGCAAACTGAGATTTTTCTTGGACGTGGTGTGTGTTGAAGTCAAAATGACTTTTCACAATATGTTTCTCGTGTATTATGTAAGTAGTTATAAGCTTCAGAACGTTTTTGTTTTATCATGGGATTTTGTACGTTTTAATCTGAATAGATGTAAGTTATTGCTAGCGTTTGTAGAATTTAATGTCTTAGCTGCAATTGACACACTACATACAATTGCATTACAAAGGAGGTACTAACATAAGAACAAGAACTAGAGCAAGGAAATACATACTTCTACAAACAGTTCATTTCTTTAGTTTAGTCCCAACTTTCTGTTTCACAACTGAAGTGTTGAAGAAGAGTAGTTTTAGTGTAGGAGTATATATACATACTACAACTTTTTTGTACACTACACTATGTATGCAAAAAAACTGTAGCGAGTGCAATGCAATATTTTATATTCTTAAATATGACGTGTCAAAACGTTACAAAGTTTAGAGACAAAGAGCTGTGTGGACTTTACTTGGAGATACTTGGAAACCTGACTTCTGGGAAGGTACCTAAACATAGATGTGATTCATGCTTCCACCAGGAGTTGTGCAGTGGAAATGAAGAAATATTGGCACACTTGATGAAAAATATGACGATGACACTACAAATTATACACATCGCCAACTGAGGGGAAAATAACATGGAAAGCAGCATAACAGACTAACATTCTAATAGCAGTCCCGCACTGTTGATTCGACTGCGTTGTTTATAGATATACAACTTATACAGATACACAACACATAAAACACACGTTACAATATATTTGATAATACTGTAGCATGGAATTGGATATGAATTACCACACTTGTATAGATAAGCATAAGCTACGCAAATGCATGTTTATACACTTTAATGTAAAATTACATACTGAAAACTGTATACACACTTGTGTATTAACATTGAAATCCCTTTACACAGAGCAAATGAAGACGTCAGCGAGTGTATCATTCATACTGGGTTTGCTTTTCACCATGATGTAAAAAAGGTAAATACTTTTAGCAGTGTGCATTCCAACGGCAAGACAGAAGGAAGAAGATTAAGAGTGGGTATATGGTGTATGTAGTAAGCAAACGGCAGTGCTGTATCACTCTTCTTGGATTTAAGTAAACTGAGCTAACTATAGGGACACTTCAATTCAACATGTCGCATAAGTGTGTGTTATGATAATAAATGATGTAGGGAGGACGAGAAGGAAATAACATAGTGGTGCTCTGTAAAATATGTGACACCAGGTCATGTGTAAAAGTCGCACCAAATGAAATCCAGAATATTCCGCTTGTCGCTTTACGTCTATATCTCAGCTAAATCTCTGTCTGTCACATTTTCCCAAGCGGGGTGTATCCATTCCGCACCTACATTAAAACGACTTAGAAAAGAGAAGTATACCGTTACTAAAGATAGAATCCTCCCTGCTTCTTTTCGGCCTAATACTTCCCTGATGTTTAAGGAACTTAAACTGTTCATAATAAAACATTAAATGAATCATCTTTACAAACATTAGTTAATTTTCTCATACATCTGGTAATCAAAACCTAACCATCAAAATTTGTGTTGGGAATTGAACGAAGTGCTTTGTTGAAATTAGACAGGATTAGACAAAACTGACATAAATACCCACACAGTTAGATCTAAATTAATACTAAAAATAAATACAAAATACAAACTAGTTTTTTAAACGAAAATAAAAATTTTGTTAATCTGTTTATTTAAAGATTAATAATATTCTAGGTAACTGACAATTATTGTAAACATCGGCTACTATGCATATTATTATAGTACCGAATTTGTCAATAGTGTTGGAACCATATTATGTATTTGTTCGCACATATTATAGTAGGTAAGTACAATACGATTAATTATTTTTATAGGTAAGGTACACAATTACAGATACCACTCTTGAAGTGTTTACGAGCTAAAGAAAATGATAAGACTACAATAATTTACACTGTCATTTTATATTTTGTGATTGAAAATTTGGCACCATCATCAGCTTACGCACTTGGTTTACAGGTACATTATACTGGATCGCATTTTACGGTCTAGTAACAATGAATATATTAAATCTAGGGAGGATAAGTGTTCAGTTCACCTCCTACAACACGTAAGTAACAATGAAGAATACATTTTCTTTTAAAGACACAATATCTCAAAGTCATATCTGCAAAGGAGAGTAGAATACCTTTTTACAGAAGAAGAGGAGGGGAATACATAATGCAACTTAGGCAAATACTTATTGAATACTATAACTAAGCAAGTGAATAGTATAAGAGTGCTACGATAGAGAGTTTAGGACTAAAAAGGAGTGAGTGAGTTTATGCGTGTGTAAAGCCTGAATGCAAAATGTGAATTTCATCTTTTGGCTATATAGTTCCGTCTTGGTGAAAGGCTTTTCTTCCCTTCCTTTTCATTTTCTTCATTTTGCCTAAGAGCTCCTCTCAAAAGATCACCTCCACCTTTCCTTTCAGGCAGTGTGCTAGCCGAGTTAAGCTGAGTATTGATCAGGAAGGATAAGAATGAGATAAGGATACGGATGGCCGCCACCGAGAACAGTAAGAATAAAGAGCTCTTGTCTGTCCCCACATTTTTTTCGGATTTAGGTTCAGGCTCTCTTCTTTTTCCTCGTCCTGTAGTCGTCCGCTTTTGGCTTTCTTCCTTGTACAAATACTTATAAGTGCGTTTGTGTGGGCAACTCAACATGAGCTCATCGGCAACTCAAACTGGACTCCTTCACGATGCTGGACAATCCCGTCCAGTTCATTTCTCCTGAATCCATTTCAAAGCTTGAGGCAAACTAAGTTTGACTAGATAGTGGTTTGGTTTCCCTACTTTCACTTGGTTACTTACTTTCCTCCTTCCTCGTCGTCGTCGTCTCATCCAACAGTTTCTTCTACTACTTCTTGTTCGTACTACACAGTTCTGTAATTCTCGCATGCAACTATAATACATACAATAGCACACAATGTGATATATTCGACTGTTTCGAGGATTGAGAGCCATATGACTGGAAAACGTGGACAAGTACACAACAAGACGAAGAAACAGGAAAGACACAGTCAACTCTTTTCTTTCCCTGCGTCTACTACTCATATCTCTAAGTACATAGAAGTTCCTTCCTTTCCTTTCTTCAATTCTTTCAGGCTTAAGCTCGTTTATTTTCAAGAGACACTAAACTCTGCAGTTGTTCTGCTACGATCACTTTCCTCAATTCCTTCAAGTACTTCACATCGACTGACTGCACTTATATACCACACAAAACCCACCACCCACCTACTAAACTCCTGAGTACCTACCTAAACTAAGCATCCCAACCGCAACTATTCTTATAGGTAGGTACTGCTTGTTGTTTCACAACTTTTCCTTCATTTCATTTGTTCTTACAGAGATTCTCCTGTATTACTTCCTCCAGCACAGTCTGGTTAACAACTTTGGTTTTCTGCATGTAGGTATGTGTGTGTAGTATGTAATATAATATATTAGACATTCCTATAGGTATGCTATGTATAAAACTATAAAACAATTCAAGAAAAATTTATCGAGCAATAAGGGGCAAGGACAACACAATGGTGTACTGCACTACACACACTTGATATATTTATTTATTTACTATGGTAAAAGTAGACTTGCTCTTTTACGTAATCAGCCCAAAGGTAAAAGTGACAACCTTATGATTTATACGAGGAGTCTGACCCATTTGCAGAAATAAGTGAGCTAACAAAAGTGAACTGTGCCATGCCATGGCACAGACAGTGAAAGTATCTCAGCAACACTTCATACACAATACAAAGCCTATTCTTTTCTTCAACATTAAGCAACGTACTAGCACACACTCCCAAACAGCTATCGTATGTCAAGGGGAAATATATAAAGATAGGTATTACACTGTCTTCACATGATATAGGGTGAAATTCGTTGGCATCTTTCTTGCCTACATTGCTTCTTCATTTTTGCTCTCCCTCTCCACTTTGTTTTCCTATATATGTCTACTGTGAGGTATTGAAGTGGAATCAAAAATGCTTTCCTTATATTATCACCATCACATATCAACGTTTAGCTTAGTAACAGTTTAAGGGGAAAAGATTCTGCTGTATGAAGCAGTCGACGAACGAAAGTGTGTTACGCCAAAAATGTAATCCTCGGAGGAATATTCCGTCTTACGAAGTTAAGGCACACCATTCAAGCTTGTCTTATACATGTACACTTACTTGAAGCTATAGTGCATTATCATTGTATAAAAATACCATGCAATGAAAGTATAAGAAATGCAATAAGCAAAGCACTCAACCGTTTTTTCTCTTCCCCTCCAACAAATAATACTATAGAAAGAGAATTGCACAATTTCTACATTTCAGTTTTCAACTCTACGGCTCCTGTCATTGTTTTCGAATCTTTACACAACGTGCTGCAAAGTCTGTTGAGTGAGTTTTCTTCTATACATGTGGTAAGTACAGCAAAGTGGAGAATTACACCAAGCTTGATTATAACACTATGGTTTTCATTTATATGACGACTCATTTTCACTCCGTCATTTGCACCCTTACTCGCATACTTACACCCTCCTGCTGTTAAAACAACTTTTGTCCCATTTTAAGCAGTAATGTAAGTAAAGGCAATTTAAAATTCAAAAACTTCTCCTTTAATTGCCGTCATTAGTCACGGTGTTAAGCGTAAGGCAGTCAAATGATTTCACAGAGTGTTTTATGACAATTTCATTCAAACACATAATTTATACTAATGTATTTAGTAAGGCAATGATTTTTTGTGTTCTGAAAGAATTTTTATTTCTTATTCTACCTATTTATTATTATTTTTATACTACGAATCCATTACAAATAAATTTCAAGAAATAAAAATTGCAGCTATACTGGATAAGCAGGTTGCATATTTGAAAGTATTTAAGTTAATTATAAGCTTCGAATAATCATTTTAAGGAGACTCTGCCGTACAGATGATAATAAACCAGAAAAAATCAAATATCTCTTAGCCGGAAACTTGTTAAGAAGGCATAAT
>JAQFYB010000836.1:0-42685 GCA_034694085.1 Pogonognathellus longicornis
ATAACGGGTGGTCCGGATCGGGTCCTCCTCCAGATCAAGGATGGGGAAACAATAACGGGTGGTCCGGATCGGGTCCTTCTCCAGATCAAGGATGGGGAAACAATAACGGGTGGTCCGGATCGGGTCCTCCTCCAGATCAAGGATGGGGAAACAATAACGGGTGGTCCGGATCGGGTCCTCCTCCAGATCAAGGGTGGGGAAATAATAACGGATGGGGAGGAGCCCCATCACTTTCTTCTCCTCAGGAAGTCGGTTGGGGACAAAGTGGATGGTCAAACCCTCCGCAAGATCTGGGATGGAACGGATGGGTGGAAGAAAATAATGGATGGCCAACTGCTACCGGCTGGGCTCAAAACTACGGCAGCGATGACTGGATTGAAGAAAGAAATAAAGAGAGAGAACATAAAAAGAGAGCAAAGGCAAAAGAAGCGGAGAAGAAACGAGTCAATGAATCTGAAAAAGAAAAAAATAAAGGGTCAGAAAAAGAAAAAGAGACGGGAGCTGAGAAACCAAAGGAGGACGCAAAACCCACTGAGGTCAAAAATGAGCAGTAAGAATTTGAAGGGCAATTGAGATTGTCAAATTATTGTTGATTTTATTTGTTAATGTTGTTGTGTGTCTGTTTGTAATTTATTTGTTTAATATATGAACATCAACTCGCCAAAAACTATCACGTCGTTTTTATTTGAAGAGGTATTTATAAAATCATCGTCATGATATGCATATTAAATGTGTAGTAGTATATACACTAGTTAGTGTTTTATTATTGACAACTTCTCAACTCATCTATTATCTCCCTGGCCTTGTGTACATTACCTGCAACAAAAATCATCATATAAAATCGTCGTATTACTTTTTTTTAGTATTAAATATACAATATAAAGTAAATATTTATTTCTATAATAGGAAAATATTTAGTCATTTAATTACATTCAAAAACAAGTAGGTATGACATTTTTTACATGAAACTTGCGTTGAATATTTAAAAACACATTTTGAGTGTGGAACACTTACTGCCCGTACAATACGCATCACATCATCACTCCGATACTCCGATACTTAATAAATAGGTATACCAAAATACACAACTTTTACAAAAATATTAGAGCGATACTTTTCGTTTTTTTAGGTTTTTACTCCACAATCCTATTTTACATGTTTCCTCTTCCAGGATCATAAGCTTAATATGAGAGCTATAATGAGACAATCACAGATACATCATATTTTTTATCTTTATGCAATATATGCATATAATATCTTAAAAATTCATTTCACAATAATGTATTCATGCACGTGTACCCCTAGATGTGGATACGCCCTTGTAAATTTCAGTTGAGTTCAGTTCATAATCAGGGATTTCGAAAAACTGTACTTCGGTACCGTCGGTACAAGCAGGTCTTTGTATATTATAGCCCTACCCAACTTGGAAAGGTCGAACTTGGTGCCCCCCCCCCCAACCCGTAGGTCGAGTGTTATAACAAATGTGCAGTACAAATATGAGTTCACTATGGCGTATACAGGGGATCACAAATATTGCTGTAAAATATGGCCATCAAAGGTACCTTGGAATAAAAAATTTCTAGATCCCTGCTTCATTAGGTACTTTACCAATTACCATATAATAATGCTTGTTCAACTTCCACTCTATTAGCTGATCGCTCAATTCCATCATTTACACGGTGAACACAAGTGAGGTGCCTACAGGTCTACAGGTCTAAACATAGAAATAATAGAAAGTAGAATTTTGCCTGACAGTTACTAAAATGATAGTTAAATAGGATTAGAGCTAACAAAAAAGGCAATTTAAAATAAGAATGGTCAGTCGGAGCCAGGAAGATTGTAATTGCAAGTTAAAAAGTGTCCGCGAGCATTCAATCATAATCCGTCTGAAAGAGTAAATATAAATAAATAATTAGTACCTATAAGTACCTATACTTATATGCAAATAGTACCTTCAGAGTTCAGACTGAGAAACTAAAGAGACCAAAATATTTCGCTACAGGCGTCAGTCACACAGCATAGGCTTTGTACACCTGCTGTCAGCATTTCTGAATAAAAAGGTCAAGTGGCTAGCTAGAATATTATAAAGGTAGCTGAAAAATGTATTTGCCTTACTTGTACCGTGTACCTTGCACTGGCACACTTGTACATGTGTCCTTATAAATTTAGAAAGACTAAAAAAATGCTTTATCATTCCATTGAACAACAGACAACAAAGCACATCGCATACCATTAATTACAGTTGTGAGACTTTCGTCAATTATTGATTTTTGAAATGAAGTTGGAAGTTATTTTAATTGTTAGTACCTTAGCCGTATCTCTTCAGTATCGAATAAATACGGGAGAAGATCATAGAAATAAATCAGGAAGAACACCAAGCAAAAGGCCAAATCTTCCTGGGAAAACTCACAAAAATGGCTGGGGTTGGGACAATAACGCGGACAATGAAATTCCTTGGTACATTCGACCACCCTTATGTTTAGATCCTAGTCAAATTAACCAAGTGCCATATGACTCAAATTTTGTAAGTCTTTTCTTTAATGTTTTGGGCATTTCTGCTGTTATATTTATAAGCATCTATATTTGCAAGTGTACATTGTACAGAAACTAAAGTTTTTAATACATGTTTCATATTTTTAGTTCGCTCTATTCCGACTGTGGTATTATAAAGGAATTACTAAATATGCAACTGTGCTGTTTTCCCGAATCCTTCTTGGACGTTATCCTGTTAGTCAAAAGGAACTTAAAGAGATGTGTCTGTCTCAAGTTTTCGGAGATTATTCTGCCTTACTCATCAATAATGGGTTCGGTCGGCAGTCTGGTTTTGATTGTTCTGGAAGTGTGGGGTACTCAGAGTGTTCAGCATTAGATGACCCTAACACGTACGATGGACCCTTAGGGGTTAACCCTCTCGCTGGATACGGTATGCAAAATTATATTTCGATTTTTTCTTCTACACTTGTATATATGGAAAAAGAAAATTACTCGTTCGAATTTCTAAATTATTTTGTTTAGCTCGCCAAGTGTCTTGGATGGTAAAAACAGACAACAAATCTTTTGTCATTTTCTACGTGTGCAATGATGAGACTTACGGAGATATTCAAATGTTTACAACAACCCCATACGTCAGTCCTGAGCAAGCTCAAGCCTTTTTGGATACCGCTACAACTTATGGCATCCCGGTTGGTCAGCTACAATTATCAGTTTGCAATTCACCTTACCACAGCTACGGAATGTACCCTACTCCTTTCCAAAACTATCCGAATTCTCCTGGAAATGAAAACAGCGGATGGGGCTCCAATAATGGCTGGAATCAAAGTCCCCCACATGTTGGATGGTCAAAAAAATCTCATCGTCAATCCTGTAGGCTGGACCGATTCTCGGAATGTTGGATGGGGAAAACAACTGACACTGCCGAGAATAAAGGAAATGGCATTTGAAAATCTGATCGGATGGATGGGAAATATTGTGAATGCATTATAAGTATTTATAAAATAAAATAAAAATAAAAAATGTCACAAAAAAGTCCACTCAAAGAAATATTGATGCCTTTTTAATATTGATATGAATAGTTGATTAATTTCTTGCTTTTAAAATGTTAACATTAAGAGCTGAAGCTAAAGTATGAGATAAAGCAGCTCGTTTAGAAATTTGAAGGGGAAGGTTAAGTAAAGATTAGGGAAAGCATAAAATAAAAGTTGTTGATTCTTGTGACACATTTCGTGCGTTGGTTGTTACATTACTAGGAAGGAATGATTAGTGTTTAGCGAGAAACTATTTTCTTGGCACAAGACTCGGAAGAAGAAAGTATGAAATAAATTATAAGAACATTCACTTTTGCTTCACACAAGAGCAGCATACGTTTGCTGTCTCTTCCCTAAAGGGCGGTTGGTGTTGACGAGTAAAAGCGTAGAAGGAGTGCTCGTGAAAGCACAAAGTACCTTCAGCTTTAGCATTGCGTGAAATACAAAGATTTACTTCTGGACTGCTGCGTAACTTAGGCATTTAACTTTTACACAACATTCCCTCTCGTATTCCTATCATCTTTAACTCCGTAAGTGCGGATGTGTTGAATAATACATCTAGCCAGTGTAGGTTCAAGTCCTATAGCTGCACTTGTATTTGTGGTACAGGTCCTTCTTTGGTCTTCTTCTGAAGACGCATCTTCCTCTCTGTGTGATGGGGAAATACGTGGAAATGTCTGCGTGGTTTTATTGCGTGCTTATTACTGTAATTTCCTCCTTAGGCTTAAAGAAGAACCTATCTACAATTCCACCAAAGCAACAACAAACGGATCTTCGTCTGCATTTACAGGCAAACTTTTCGCTTGAATACTTCAAAGCTGTGTGCACGTATCTGTACTTTCCTTACAGGATTTGGCTTAGAAAACTCATATGGACTTAGTTACAATGAAATATATTTTACACTGAGAAAAGATGCACGTTTTTAAAACTACTTTAAATGGAGACACTCCCTGTATGAAAAATATCCAATGCTTCGTAAATACAAAACTGCCACATCTGCTTAACACTTTCAGTTGTACCACACCAATAGTACTTATATACACTATATACTACTACCTTTATTAGAAGCCATTATTGCTTTCCTTTGAAATCTCACGCACTAACTTGTACTTTGTATAGCAAAGGGACTACAGAGATAAGTTAGCAACTCACACCTAAATAAAATACATGCGATTGTTGTAAATAGATACATATAGATAGGGACACCTTTATAACTATACGGAGAACAGAATATTATAATATTTCATTCCATAAAATATTTTTTGATGTTAAAAGAATGAAATAGGTACTGGAAATATGAAGTTCATTGTTAGAAGTTTATTAGCACATGTTCATAAAATAAGATTGATATGATATGGAACTATAGTGTATGATATAAAATACTAACATAGTACAATGTGCATTTCAGAACAGTGTTATAAAGTTAAAATATAATACATAGAGACACGTCAGATAGGATGCAAAATAGTGTCGCTACAAAAAAGTCGAGTAGGTGGCTGAACACTCAAAACAAAGCCGAGCAAGTCAACAAATAAAAAGTGTTTGGATGAAATGAAATGCAGAGGAGTTGCCTGTTCTCCTCTCAGAAATACGACTAATACTAGAAAACGAATCCTTCTTTCTTTGCAGTAAGTGATATTACTTCGAGAGAAAAAATTTTGTCCGTGATCCAATTTAAGGAACAACTCGAGTTTTTTATGGAGAGCTGAAGTTTCTACGTTGCTTATGATTTCCTTTCTCCCAACACTCCCAAGTAGAGAGTGTAGCAGACTCAAGTGTTTGCGTTTGCATGTATCATAATCCCATTCAGAAATCCTACACGGCACAACACAAAATGCAAGTGTGGACACAGACTTCTTGTAGGAACTATGAACAGCTCCATAAAAGATACGTCTTAAACGTTTAAGCTACTATGCTTCTTACACACTGACATTCTATATACGGATTATTTTTAAAAATGCCATGGCAGATATAAAAACTCGTCCGATACATAAATACCTAAGTAACTACTTTTTTCTTAAAGTCTTTTTAAGTGTCAATAGCATATATTACAATCTAATACACCTAGTAAAATAGTGTGTTATATTAACAAACTACAAAACTTAAAAGTCTCCTTTATACTTACATAATGGGAATAAATAGAGTATTTATAGTGCCGTGGAAAAGTGAAGGATATATTTACTACAAAGTTATCTGAAGTATTTAGATCATAGCTGAACTCTATAGCACACCTACCTATATAAACTAATACCTATGTAAAAATAATGGGTTAATGCACGTGGTTATACACACGTATATATGAGGGTGGTGTTTGTAGGTTAGTTTGTGTATCATCTCGGGTTATCTGCCATAATACAACCAGTAAATTCAGATTTTAGAGAAAATTCATCGCAGAGAAAGTCGAGCGAAAGTTGAATGGGAATGGAGACATAAACAGAGATGAAGCACCTGGTAAACGGAGCATGGCGTATCAAATGATCTTTCTCTCTTCTCATTCTCCATTCTCCAGACTCACACAACATACTCAGATACATCTGCATAGTGTAGTTGTTTACTCATGCGAGTACTACACTCAAGAACACTGGAGGAAAGGAGACACCGAAGAGTTTCATTTTACACGAGACAGTCCGGAAGATTAGACGAAGGCTCGTTGAGCGAAACATAAAAATTTCAACGATAATTTTTGTTTATCTTGTATTTACAACTATGATGCGACCATACAGCCAACACACACACGCATACGTAGAGAGTGCAGTTGTATGTACTGTTCAAGTCATCTCATCTGAATCATTCTCGACTTGAGTATTTTGCAACCTCTCTGCATAATGCGAAACAACTACAACAAACACACACAAGAGTCTAATGTAAGGGCAGTTTAATAAGTAGGCCACATGTTTTTCCCTTTGATCTCATACATGTTCACTACTTACAACCGCAAAATATCACAGTATTTATTGTATTTAGCATGAAAATACAGTTATGTCACGCTTACTGCATATTTACATTGTAACTTACGTACTTACACATAAACACACGTGCAGTAGGCGTCTGACTTGTAAAACAAATAATAGTTTTGGAAAGAGAGGGCTCAGCCGCTGTACTCAAACATTAACAGTCATCATCCTCATAATATAAAACATCCTGCTTACTAAATCACGATTTAATGCAAAAATGTTTTTACTGTAGGGGAAGCAAATCATTTTCTTTTACTAGTCCTCCTACCTAAAGATGTTATCCTATGAAACGAACAAACTTTGAAAAGTAATTTTTGCTTTTTACTTTCAGTTTTTGTACCGTGTCAAAAGAAGTGTGTTTGTACTTGTACATAAAAAGGAAACATTATAATACCCACCGAAGTTATTCTACCATAATTTTTTCAAATATTTAATTCTTAGAAATACTAAACATGGTAAATTCGTACTAGGTGTTCTTAAAAATGTGAAGAAGTGGGTAAAGGGAATTTGTATGTAGTAAAATTCAATTTCCTTTTAAATATTTAAGAAGAATTAGATTGAAGAACTTTACTATTCCTTCTTACATTTCCATTTTACCATTTCACTAATTATCTTTTTGATATGTACATTCCATCCAGGACAGACCACTCACAAAGTCCTACTTAGGTATAAATGCATGTAGCTCATTGTTAGTAATGTATGTGCAAGCGTATATGTACATGTTATTCTGGTTGTATGTCGTCTTCCACATTTATACACCGGTGCAAGTATTTTAGTAGTAAAGAGAAAGCGAACTCTTTCGCCGGAAATGAATTTGATTCATTTTCCTAAAGTGGATCTTGATAAAGTTTCATATTCAACTACGTGGAAATGCTTTCTCCCTTTTGAATAACATACACACATAATGCATTTGAATGGCAAGTCTGTATAAAAGAGTTCCAACTTACTTTACTTTATGCAGTTCCTTACTTACTTAACATTTGAGTTCCAGCCAGGACCTTTCTACTCAGAGACCACCTACAACGTGTAACCCTACTACTATAAGAACCACCACCATCATGCATCAGCATCACTATTACTACCACAACCTCCTTACACACCTACTCTCACATTCAACGGAAAACTTACAGTTATTTAAGACTTTCGTTTAGTTTCGTTTCATTTCATTAGATTTCTCGTCTCTCAGCTCTGCTATTACGACGAATTTATAAACTCTCGGGCGACAGAATGAAGAAATGAGCTCTGGCGATTTGAGAGAGACGAGGAACTACACCCGGAATGAAAATGCTACACACATAGCCATACATTCATACAAAACACACCACTACTTTCTCAGACCTACAAATAAAGCAAGAGAGAGCGAGGTACTAAGAGTATAAGCATTCCAAGTCTTACTTTCCCTTTCCTCCCGTGTGATCTCTTCCTGCAAGAGTACACAGTGTATATGAACCCGTATAAATATAAGGAGTGCTCTGTGCCACATTGCGGTGGTAGGAGAGGCAGGAGAGTCACGGTGTTTGAGAGAGTAGTTTAGTTCTGGTATTTATAGGGCGCCGTAAGTGTAGCTGTACAGATGCACATAACAAGATCTTAGGGAGAGAGATATTGCCAGGCAGGATATAAGCGGAGTCTATTAAGAAGGAGAGGACACGTAGAGTGCAAGAGTGATAGTGTGTGTGTTGATATAGTGTTGGAGTCGGTATAAGTAGGATAATGTAGTCAGGAGGCAAGCTCAAGTTCCCACTCTATTAGCAACATAAATCTTACATTTTTCCTCTTGTCGCCCTGTAACACTGTGGCAGTCTTCTCGGCTGTTCTTCTGTCGAGTAGGCCAACATGGCCAACTTAGCTTGACTTAACTCTCTTGAACTTACTTACACAGCTAATAGTCCAATAGTCTCGTCTCCTTACTTTTACATGCACTCCTTGCACTCCAGTCTTCCCCACGTCTTCCTCCACTCGCACCACCACCACCACACACCGCTTTAGAGCATTAGTCGTCCTCCTCATTTTCTTGCTCAACTATAAGACAAAGATTTCTGGTGTCTGCAAACGTCTCGTCTCATCGTGAAGGAGGAGGTGGGAATGGGAATAGGCGGGTTTTCTGGCCTCCTCTGTCTTTTCTCCGCAAGAGTCATGCCGTTGTAGCTTTCTAAATGAAAGACGTATACGTGATCAATGCATCGGAAATAAATCAACTTGTAATCACACTCCCTGGATTAGATTTACCCTTTAGAAAGATATCCATCCTGCCAAACCAAACCGAACCAAAAATCCAGAGAATCCTACCAGTTAAGTTGCTCATAGTCTCAGCACTATTTATACAGACTACTATATAAATGTGTATTTAGGGACCTACATTTATAGTCCACACACATACCTGCCTACCTACTACTACTATATTCTGTAGTACCTACAATCTAAAATCCAGATCAGGTCAGGTCAAGTCAAGTCAATTCGGTGTGAACATACAAAAAGTTCGGGTATATAATGGACCCATATAATAATGTTACACGGTTAGTAAATAGAAGTAGGTAGAATAGAAGTGCGAGTAAATGAGGGAGAAATGCAACCACCCGGGTTCATTTCGTTCGTTTATTCAAGAATATTGGCGAAGAGAGTGTGGGAAGCGAGAGCGTTGTTAAGAATACGAATAAATTTTGTTTGCTTAGACACACACAAGGATCTTTATTTACACAGAGAGAGAAGTGTGGACGTGGAGGGCAGGCAGGGTAGTTGGAGTGCAGATATTGTTTTGCAAGTACCTTGCTACAACATTAAGTAGTTCCGAGACTACTTATGCCCGCTATCCACTCCGGTTCTGGTGGATCTATGGTGGAAGTGTAATGTATTTAAAAGATGAAGCAGCTACTTCCAGCCGCAAAAGCCCTGATAGCAATTTCGTGTGACTTGAAATATGCCGAACAGTTGCTTAGAGAGTCTCCACAACACTTGACGGTTCCAGGTGCACAGCTACTTAAAATAATTGTGATGCTCATAATCACTCCCCCACTCTCGTAACTTTTCCCATCAGAATTAATTACATATTAGCCTCATTCCCTCTATCGCCCTAATATGTACAGCTATATAGCCACTGCATGTGTTTCGGAAGATCTTAAGATGATACACAATGTAATAACAATAGCTTTAATATTAGCAGCTATCTGTACATACAAACTACAGGGCATAAATGCACAACTGATTCGAACAGAATCTTCTTCCCCATATCAGCCCTCTTAAATATTTTCATTTCACACTCTAATAACTCCAACACAACGAGCATTGAGACGGTAAGTTTTGCTTGTATAGCAAAGCCTCCTGCCCTATTTTCCGGTATTTATCTTCTGTTCGCTCTCACGTGTTGTGTTACGCAAGCCTGTGTAATGTTACAGTGTAATGTAAAGTACAGCATCACTAATATTATATATAGCCAATAAGGCTATAGGTATTCTCCTTTGCACGTACACCTAAAGATGGTCCAGATATGTAGCAATTGCCGTGTAGAATGATGTTCCTTGCCTTTCCTTCCGTTTGGAGGTTTAGTGAGGGAGAGACAAATAACTTTATTTTATATGTAATAACGTCCTGTGATGATTGCGATCATTTCTCTTCCTCTTTATACCCCAACAGATAATATTATAGTGCTGTGTAACGTCCTTAAAGATAAATGATCTTCTTCGTATGTTTTGCGGTTTCGTTTCCTTTCTTTGCTTTTCTCAGCTTCACTCAAACATATTATTTATAGTGCTTCCACACATACTACAGATACTGTACATGCTACATACATACTTTACATGTCTATATCATTATTATAGAAGAGTAGTGTCGGCATGAAGAGCAGGACGGAGGAGGAGGAGGTGTATGCAGTCGGAGCCACAAAAGTTACCCGAACATTATATAAGCGGGAGGAGAAGGAATATAGTGCAGAGGGTACAGAGCATTTCTGCGTAGTCGTCCCCTGCCACTTTGTCTACCTTATTCTTTTCTCTTTTTGTTGAGTTGAGCTGACTGCTGATGTGATGTGAATGGAATTTGATGGGAAGCACTTACTCAACACCCAAATAAGAAATAAAAGCTGCAACGTTGGAAGACCAACAAACTCGTGAAGCTCTTCCTTCGTGTGGTATTGAGAATATGCCTTGTATATATCTAATATCTATATACCTATGTTAAAACGCAAGGTGTATTTCATATCTGTCTCAGGGAAAAAGTCAACAGTAGCTGTGGGAATTTTGCTGTATTGCGTATAATTTAACGCATATCTATACATTACGTGCATGAGGCTACAAGAGTAGAAAACGAGTTTGTTAGCTCAACATCTACAACACGCCTTCTTCGTCTCTTTCAGTTTGTTGTGTAGTATATTGTGAATGCATGCACTGTGTATACAGATGTAGCATAGTATGTGTGTTTATAATATATCCCTGAATAAACTTGCATGTAGTGGTGTAACTTTTGATGTTCATGCGGATTATTCAATTGAAGTCGATAACAAAATAATATGAGTTTATCGAAAAGAAGTCAGAAGGAGTCCTTAGCACTTGGGGAAAATCAAATTCAAATCACACGGGAGCGCTTTCAGTCATCACAGGAAATGTATAAGCACTTACTCTTGAGTTAGTGCTTCTGTATCTACGTGTGCATTAAATTCCACAGGGCCACACACTAAGTACTTACCTATATACGTGGTGAACTAAAGAATATCTATTCAAACGCTAACGAAACTTTGAGGCTGATTTGGACGGGAATTCAATTTTATACAGAGTGTTAGTGTTTTATTAGATACATATGTAGAAGTAATATATATGTGTATAGGCAGGTAGTAGACATGTACCTAAAGTATAATATAGATGCAACGAGGATATTTATGAAAGAGCAAGGTCTTTGGTTGAATGCCGTGTGTGTATGTGTATAGTTAAATGGGTGAAGACCTCACTGTTTCGTCTTCTATTGCAGACACTTGGGTGTTATAAGAGTGCAATACAATGTTGGTGTAGAGAGACTGAAGGAAAAGTGTAACGGTAACGACCTGACACGGACAAGGGTAATATTCTTTCAATTTCCTCTCTTTTCCCCTTGTGAAACACTTGGCTTTCCCAAAACGCACGACTGCACATGCAATGCATTGCAAAAAGCAGAGCTAAGCAAAGAAAGTTAGAACAGCAAAACTCATGCTGCTGCCACACAAAGAGCCAAAGAACGTTGGAAAGAGAAACTCTTGAAGAAATGCAATGCAAGCTAAGTTAGTCTTCTGATGCTCCTACTCCAGCATCACACACATAGCACACATCCAAACACCACGTTCAAAAGTCGGAGCATCTCAATCCGAAGACACTCTGCTCCTCCTGCATTCACGTCTATAGGAATATCAAATGTATTCTCTGTTTAAAGCATACCTACACACGTAGGTACCTACTACGTATGTGTAGCATACTATCTGCCACTATAATGTATTTATATATCTACTTATTGTGTGATTTTTTCTTCAAAGAGCAGGAAATAAATATTAGCATTCCCCCTCATTCAACAACACAAAAGATAAGTAGGAAGAGACGACGTGAAGGAGGATGGAATTGTTGTTTGTGGGGATATGGATGGTGATACAAAATGAAGATCTTAATGTGCCTTTTTACAGCGCTTCAGAGTATAATGTCATATATACACTTCCGGCGTGCATGAGTCTAGTGTCTTTGTCTCATATCTGTAAATATTATATCCCTAATAATGTACATACATTATACAGGCTAATATATATGTATGTGTAAAGGCTGTTCCACGGGAATTCTTATGTTGCATATAAAAAATGTCGCCCTTCTGTGAGCTGCAGCGTGATTTTTTTAAAAAAACATGTATGTGTCACGTCACGGTATGAACATTTGCACAAGACATGTTTAGGACGATGTGAGTGAATCGACCAATAGAATCCCAAAATATTTTTCTAGGAGGATGTGTAAAGTACTGAGTCAGAATTTAACAATTTTGAGTTTGAAGGTTGTATCAAAGATTTGGCGAGAAGAAGTGTGGATAGATTTTGGTTAAATGTATTTGAGAGTTGAGTGCAAGTCTTTTTGTTTGATTGTGATGATGCAGTGTAGGGTTGAAAGGGAAGTTAGGGATGGATTGTATTAGAGATTGGGTAAAATCAACCACATTCGGCATTAGTTTGGGATGTGATGCGGTAAAAGCCCCGCAGATTATTCTTTAAGTAGTCAATGAGCAGAAAAGTACAATAGGACGATGCGGTATTTGTACTAGGAGGCTGGCAGTGCATCCACAGTGCTGAGTGGTGTGGTGGTGGTGATGATGATGGTGCATGGCATTAGATATAGAAATGTTGGCATAGCATAAGGAGTATAGTGTGCTATGCATGAATAAGAGGAAAGAAGAAGTGGTGGTGGTTTGGAGAAGAAAAGATCGGAGAAAGAGCTGCAGCATCACACAAGAACGACCTTAATGTGTTCTTAGGTGCTCCTAAATTTTTCACTCCACTGCTTTGCCTTTACTTTCCAAGTTTCTCTGCCATTCTCTCCCGGAGCAGAAATTCTGAAATATCTACTCTATATTTAGTAACGAGTTAGTCCTATTGCTCTGTGCAGGAAGTCTTCACATTTTTGTCCATCAAGTTTCATGTCACACTCAAGCGGAAGTTGAAAGGATGTGGAAAACACAAGAAAATCAGGATGTAAAACGCATCGCACCTCATACTACTTCATGTGCATCCCATTCACTCAGACAGACACTTTATTCAACGCAATTCTCTTTCAACTTACTCATCTTTATGTAAAATCATTTAGATTGCATTTAAATATTCAATTACCTTCACCATCAAAGGTAATCAATGGAATATTTATATATTTCCACTCTAACTTAAATATCCAATCCCTCCATCCACGTCTAATGAGCATTTTATACTTATTCTAATGCATACACCAAAAGTACTTTACTCCAAAACGTATAAAAAATAATTTTCATTTGTTCTTCTATTCAAGGTGGTTTACATACAACTAGCATTAATTACCTAACCTAAAAATCTCAATGAATAAATGCTAATAAAATATTACGGCTTCTTTTAATCTTATTGTCATAAGTACCAGTTTAATTCTTTCTAAGAAAAAAGTCTAAATTTTTTTTTGAAATGACTCTTGCGGGTCATGAAAACCTATATTATTATATGCTATCATCGGATAAGTTAGACTGATGTGTGTTCATTTAAAATATTGGCAGTATACTTATAATTTTGTGTTGGTCGTGTGAAATTCGTTGCGAAAGATGGGACATAAAGTGTGTCATTTCGTTAATGTAACAATAAATAGACAAGGAGTGAGACTGAGGTGCAGTAGATAGCAAGGCTCTTTTATAGCTAATATCCATTTGGCAGTCTTCTTCCTCCTTACAACTCTCACCCCACAAGAAGAAAGAGACAACAAAGTGGAGCACAAAAGCAATAGGTAGGTGTCCATCCAACTACATCATAATACAGTTCAAAGACTTTGGTTTAATTTAGTTGCAGTGTGATATGAGTGTACTGACACGGAGTGGGACACTCCATGTATTTGTCTTTATTAAAAGAAGAAGGCGAAGGTTGGCTTGATGTTATTGTTGAATGGTTGAAGTGAAAGTAGCGGTGTTGGTGGTTGGTTGGCAGACTGAGTCTGTTTCTTTATTTATTTCTTCTTTCTACTTACTTAGCTCTAAGCTTTTCCCGTGCATTGCACTCCAGACCTGAACAGTCAACACGATTTAACTTAGCGTGTTATCTTCTTCGCATGCAGCTTATATCTTGGGTGGACTGCCGTTGTGGACTTAGTCCAACACTAACACAAACTGAAAGAGAAACATCTCTATCTCCCTCACGGATATATCTCTATCTATCTCCCGTCTGCATTCCCTATTTAGCAAAGATCCACTCACAAACAAACCAAAAACCACCCAGACAATCTCCACTCGTACAACGTACAAATACACTCACAGCAGTCCCATATCGCAAACCCTGCTATAAGAAAATATCTCTTTCCTCCGGTGAAACTGCAGTAGGTAGTAGGTACGGATTGTTTTTCATTCCCGTATATTGCAGATAATGTTGGGGCAGTATATGTCTTGAGACTTGAGAGTCTTTAGCCACTAAAACAGTTTACAGTTTACAGTGTTTAACTTTAGATGAGGATATAAGATGTTCTACGTAGGATTCTTGTATTTCAAGACATGTATGTGGGTCTAGCTTGTGTGGTCTGAGTCTAGGTGAATTTAGGAGCGGAGGCTGGTTGTATATGGCTTGTTACTTTAACACTCACGGAGCGTAGCATTAGAAAAAGTCAAAGAAGACGAGACTTGGAGGCGGGAGGTAAACCGCAAAGCGGATTATTTACAGAGTGTAACTATCACTTTTTTGAAGAAGAACTAGCCACAACTTGCTTCTAACTTGTGTGGGTAGTGTAGTGCATGGGGGTGATATTGGAGATATAGCATTAGTCCAATATATCACTGCATACACTCCTAATATACACAGAGTTGCCCAAAATGTCGAGTTTACTAAAAGGAAAGGACAGTAAATCTAAAGCTTTTAGTGTTGGCCACTACTAGCTTTTTCCATGTCATTTAATTCTAGCTGCCTGAGCAGATACAACAAAATACGCGTAAAGAGCCAGAAGATGCACTTGTGTATTAACTATATTTCTCTCTCTCAGTGAAAGTTTAGGTTACAGTTTGAAAAGTATAAGTGGAGACTTATTTGAGTACACTGCACACTTGGATTCTGTAGCCGGTGCAGACACACAGGCAGAGACACACTCAACCGCAATACTAGTTACTCTTTTCTCTCTCGTCTCACAAAGTGGAACACTTGATAGATATTAGCTGCTCAAGTTGTCGAGAAAACTTACCTGAATTTCTTCTCTTCTTCACACACCCGCTTTGTTTTCTTCATCTACCAAATTCACTTAGAAACAGAAAGTCACTTTCTATTTTCTATTTCACTCTCACCTAATAACATCTTCCCATATACTCCTTTCTACTTTTAAAATCCTCAGACTTCCTTTGACCCCTTAAAAATACACCGCCGCTCTTTTAACTCTTGTGCTTAGGCAACATCAAGGAAAATAATCATATACCTATGTAGTTGAAGTAGACTATTGTGTAACTGCTTCAATTTAATTACAATTTCTACCTACTCTTACCTAAAATATGTTGCCCTATACACTACTGAACCAAGTATACGTTATCTAAATATGCAATCCAAAATTCGTCTATTTTTTTATAAAAATTCGTATATGCAAATAAAAAAATAATTGAATTTTTGAAAATACTTTTACGGCTCTTTAAACTCTATTGTACTTCAGTATGCCTGCCTATGTACTATACACAAAACCAATTTATTTTTGACTCGTATTTTCAGGTGTGCAAGTATCGTTCTGTTTATGTAGATATAAAAATCGTAGTATTATGTAACTCTACAAAATATTTTATGCATTGAGTCTTGTCTCTGAGATCTATATAGTTCTTGATTCAGTTTTTGTGTTTAGGAATTGGATGTCTCATCTCTAGGTATTAGCTTTGATTATATTTACCTAAACAAACGGTACTTTATATGTGATACATATTTTACTGGATGCACATTGGTTTAGTAAATGACATTATAATAGCTATCGCAATCCCATGACGTAAATTCAACAGTCCTTTTGGTTTGGCCGACACATTGGGTTTTGATTTTATCTTAGAGTGAAAGAAAAATGAAAAGTTTTGACCTAGCTGTGTATGAATGGGGAGGAGAGTTGTGTGAAAGCTGTGTGTACCTCTGGTGGGGAAGTTTGTGTGAATCTATGCCGGAGAATGAACGGGAGAAGGTAATGTGAATTTTATTCATTTTATAGTGTAAAATATGCGGTGACTTTGCTTTGCTTTTCGGTGTGTGCATACATACAATTCACATTACCACTTCTCACTTTGAAAAGAGGGAAAGAAACGAAAAAGTTTGCCGACACACGACACAGAGAGAAGGAGAGAGACACATGTACAGACAGGGAGAAGGCACTAATCTAATCTATCTGCTTCCGTGTGCCTTTTCATCTATAAATTTATTCAGTATGTCATGTTATCATGATTTGTACTACAAACTCGTACTCTTTCTCTCCCACTCTCCTTTCCACAACCATTGCGAAAATTCAACATTACTTGACAACGCGACTTTCTTTTTACTTTGAATTACGTTATGTAACAAAACAGTCGTTACATAACATTACATTTGCCAAACTCTTTATTTCTCCTTCACAATCCTATCTCGTGTCTCCTATATTATACAACACTCTGCACACTAACTACAATATATATAGCTCCTTTAATAAATATCCCTGCAGAATACCTTCTGCCATATGGAGCTCTATGTACAAATGCAATGGAAACTCCTGGTGCTATAATGCGGGAATGAAAGAGAGAAGCGACAAGCCCTTGAATGAAAACTCAAAAATATTCTTATCCTTACTTCACGAGTGAGCACCTAAGTACTTGAACCTTTCCTTTTGCTCTGCACAAACTCTTTCTTTTATTCTGCTCACAGACACTCTGTGTGCATTCCATGTTATTGCACGGAAATACTTCCTGACTGTCCTGTCTCCCTTTTTTGTCGTCGTGTTTTCTTTAGCTCAAGGCGAATAAGACGAAAGGACAGTTTTGAAAGTCTCTTTCTAAAAAGTAGCAATAGTCGGAGAAAAAGAACGCACATATACATTCTCTCTCTCTACGACTCCTATATTAATACACATAGGCATAGAGGGAAAAGTGTGTTTCCTTTTCTTCTGTCTCGCACCATTCCCATCCCCGTGATGGCTAAGTAGAAAAAGCTAAGACGGAAAAGAAGAGTCTCCAGAGTAAAATGAGCGCGGAGAACAAGGAACGTTACAAAGACAATAGTCAATTGGGCTCATCGTACTTTAACTCTGTATAGCTCTATTATGATCCTTCTCCTCCAGGACACGCAAAGTACACATACACCCTCAGACTAAGTCTATAGACTCCAGAATTGTACATTTCCTTTCTTCTCCCTATAATGCGCTACACCATCAGACATATACTAACACTAAAAATGTAATGTTGCCCATTATATTATGTTACGTTACATTATATCCTATATTACATTGTCCTGTTAGTTTACAATTGACTTTTCTGCCGTCCTCATGTACTCTGCTTCTTTCTACGTTAGACAAATACAACAACTACTACCAACTGCGATCAACCGTTCAACGTAAATGACGAAAAAGCTACCCAACAGCAACAGCCATTATTACTATACATACACACAACGCTAACAAATACTGCCTTACCTTCCCTCTCAACGACTACAAAGCAAAACCGACCAAAGCATATCAAATAACATTGAATCGATCCACATGCACATACAATACAACTATATGTGCACCTATGCACTATGTATATCCATCTCCATATGTATGTTACAACTTACTGTATGACCTGGTGTGTGTATTCAGTGTATTGTAGTTAATAGGGTTATATGTACCTATTTGTACTTGAGTGTGCTATATAGAGCCGTAGGAGGTTAAAACGAGCTACATTGTGAGGTACAATGAAACAGTTTGGAGATGGATATACCTCCAGCAGCAGGAGCAGAGAAATGCACGTTCGGAAATAAATACAACAGGATCGCCGTGGCAGAGCAAACAAGGATAGATTATTATTTGTGTATAGACGCGTTATGGTTGTGCTGGAGTTAGAGGGAATGATGTGGCTGGAGAAAGTATAGGGAGAGATCACGTATGGGGAATGATGGTGGGATGGTGGAAAACAAGTGCCACCCGTAGTTAACTTCACTATCTTTTGACAGGGTGTACTTTAGCTGAGGTCGTCGCATTACGTTACATTATCGTGCCACTACTCGTACCTAACATGCTACTCTGTCACAAAAGCTATATCAATTTAAAAACTAGTCGAATGTGTTAAACATGAATATAAAGATGGATAGAGCTCTATAAAGCGTAACGAATTGCAATGCAATCCAATTCAACGACATTGTGGCGCAAGCAGCACTTTGTGCAACGCTATTGTTTTTCTTGGTGCACATAAAAATATTCAAATAGTACGATTATTTTTCAGAATGCAGAGTGGGGGCAATAATATAGTAAACATGTGCATCCACATGCAGAGCATTGTCGTAAAAGCACTTTAGCTCATTTCTTATACGCTTTTACTGCAAAAGTTGCTGCACTAATATTTGAATGAAGTTTCCAGACTTTTATGCAATAAAAATAAAAATACTTAGAATTTCTGCAAAGCTGGTGCTTTAGCAAGATATTTCTTGTTTTAGATTGCTAGTGCTTTGAGAGTGAAATACAATTTTGTGAATATGTAATCTTTTGCAATAGGTTGGCTAAATGCTTTGGCACAAAAAATTAATATGTTCAAAATTCAACATTGTTTCTTTATTAGACTTTTGATTTGTATTGGTATAATCATAGTATAGTTATTGATAGAGCATCTCATAGCGTCGTAGACTGACTTGTTAAGTACACACCCATTTTACATCTACTGCTCATTTTATGTCCGAGATTCTGTTAAAGCATCTCTTCCCAACCATCCTTCATTACATAAACCTACACACAATAAGTATTTTATTATCGTAGAAGTATCAGAAGCAGCACAGTCAATTTCCATGTATTTGTGTTACATTACTCTCATTTCGCATAGTTACAAATCTCTTGTTTCATTCTCTTCTTATTTGTCCATTCCATTTATATTTTTAGCTTTTATCTTTATATACAATGAATAAGCTGTATTTTGTATTTTTGTAGTAAGAACATTACACGCATCTATATAACTATATTATATGTAGTAGGTAGGTATGCAATTTCAAACATAATATTTTAGTGTGTAGAAATCTACTGATTGGTACACACTGAATTAAAAAAAACATTTCCCCTTTACATTGCAAATGCACATGTGTTTACATAAGGGACAACATTTCAATTACTTACATAGATTGTACACATACAAATTATAAATACATACATCATAATAATTATTTGTGTTTAGTTATAATTTGATTGATTATCTTAATTCAACTTACTCAACCTTTTACCTTCCAACTATGTACTTAGTTTTTAAGCGGGCGTCATAACTTCTACAAGAATCTATAAGTTCTTTACACTTATGTTAGTTAATTATTACTTTCCTTTGGTAATTTTTTGGTAACGACCGGGCTATATTTTACAGAGTGTAATTTTTACATACATATAATATATATACTGTTTTCTGTTAAATGTAGAAACGAATGGTTAGGTTAATTGTAAAAGTCTGATTTGAGTTAGGTATTTTCTTATCTACATTCATTTGAGTTGCTTTAATGGTTAGTGTTATTTGACACAAACGTAAATCAGACGGAGATTTGAGATATTTCTTTTTCCGGGAGAGCGAACGAATGCTGCACAGACTCCTAGTGGTTTTCACTTTGGTTTTGGTATAGAAAACCTTATCGTGTTGCTAGTCTTAGCATTTCATTTCCTTACAAGAAATAAAGCTGACTGTTTTTCTTGTGACACTGTACTGTAGCACAATAGGAGTAGAAGAAATACACACAACGCGACTGGCTGAGAACGAACAGAGTTTGACAATAATTTTTTTTGACTTGACTTGTCAGATTCAATTCTTGTGTATTTTTTCACACTCAACTTTTTCTCACGGAATTTCACTTTCGATGTTCGTAAATGATTGTTATACACACACATATACACAACAAATTCACACGTCTTGCTTTCTGTTGTTTTTTCTTTGATGATATGCCCCAATGAAATAAGTGGAAAGATACTATGCACATACACACACAAAACACATTTTATAGAGATATTTTTTCATTCCCCTTTTGGTTTACACTTTTTCACACAACTTCCACTAAAGTAGCGTTCTGGCTTTCTCTTCGCTTTCTCTCGTATCGTCTTCAATTGAGTTGATCGATAGTCTCCTTGCCATAAATCACACTTGGCAGTAAACTATACATACACAAATGTTAAAAATTCTATACCAACTACAAGTACCATTGAATGCTAGAACGTATTAACAAATATCAGAATGAAGAGCAGAAAGTGTATATACGCATTAAAAAAAGATTTGCACATATCTTATTATGACTAACATTATAACAACTTAAAAATTCTAATGCTACACTTATGAATATTTTATGAAAAGTACTTGTGCAATACAGTTGTACAATAATTAAAGCAGTGGTTTGTATGTAGAAGAAGAAAAACCGATAAAATGCAATGCATTCTGATTGCTACCCGTACATATTTTTAATTACGTAATACAGTACAAAATGTTTCTCAGTCAACTTGCAACTGACCTGGATTTGAAATGTTAAAGTCCTAAACAAACAGAAAATTGCGGTTTGTTTTCGAGTTAGGAATTTGCTTAGAATTTAGAGTTTTCCTAATGTAGGAGTTTAGTTGCATTTGTTGAGGCATAGCATAAATAATTTGGTCTGGGTATTTAGTCGTAGTAGAAATGAATATTTGCCGACGAGTCTCTATTGAGACTGCGAGGATTGGTGCTGGTTGTGTTGGCACCGGTGGTGTTGGGAACACCACGACTGTTTGAAAATCTCACTACTTCATTGTTTCTACCCAGTGTCATGGTGTTGGTTGCATTTGACGGTTTGAGCATCATGGATGTTGTTGTGGTGCACGATGGCATCATGACGGATGTTGTGTTTGTATTTGTCCCCAGATCATCACCTGGAGAACGACGAAGAATTGAGGGCAACTCTGTCACATCGTTTGAGTCCATCACAACACTCAACTCGTCAATATCACTCAGTGCCGAGGTGATGGGACCAACGGAGGAAGAGGAGGGCTTACTACTTGTGCAATTGTTTTCAGCCGAAGAACTGTTCCCTGGCCGCGGGTGACGACGCTGAATCCCAATTTTAGCTAAAATCACTAACACCACTATCAGCAATGCAGATGACACACTAATAGCCACGTACAAATAAAAACGCTCCGAATTCCCTGGAAAAATGCACAAAATTTTATAAAACTTTTGCAATTATAATTATTTATATAGGACAATTTGCTTGGGGAGGGAATAAAAAATAAAGATTCCAAGGGAGAACATGAATGTAACAAAAAAATAATAGGGTGACTTACGAGAAATAAAATCATAAACATGAATTCCTTGGGAGATCAAGTAAATAAAACGAACGCTGGAGTCGTTTGTGTCATTACTAATCGGACTGGCGTGTGCATCTTGACCTGAGTTCATTTTCAATACACTTTTTCCATTTTTGTGCTGCTGCTCAAGAATGCTCAGATTAACATTTTCTCCAAAAGGCGGATTGTCTTTTGATCGGATAAACCCAAATCAATTTTAAATGTAGTCTTTTACTTGTAAATTATTTATGAGCACTTTCACTCTACTATAATTTAGTGTGGGAAAATGTTTTTAGTGAAGCATCAAGAAAAAAATTACAATCCGGTCTCATTCAGCTTCTCAATCTTACAACTTGAATAAATGTAGATATAAGAGTTTGGATTGATTACATTGTTATTGATCAGACAAACTATTAGTAATGTTAAAGTAGGTGAAAAAATCATATCACATTTTAAACTAACTTCTTGCATTTGAATTTGTTTAGTATATCAGAATATCAGTATTCACGGTGGACAGACCTTGTACTTGAAAAGTTATATAGGTATTCATATATGTAATTAAGAAAATTGTATTCCTTTTCTAGTAGGAATGAAATCTGAGTTTGCATAAAACGTAATTTTGTACATAGGAAAAACAGACATGAAAATGTATGAAGGGTACTCGTCGAGTTGACATGCAAAAAGGGAAGACTTGACATTGGAGTGGAAATATTGGATTGCATCTCAAAAGGGAAAGACATTAGTGATTACAAGACAAGAATAATGAATGGTCTGGGTGGAAGTTTGAAGTAAGTAAGTTGTGCAATGTGCAATGTAAGCCTAACTAATCGTCTTTCGTATTCAACTTCTCTCTATCTGTTCTGGAATTGCGGACTTTGCTTTTGAAATAAATTCCTTGAGTTGCTCTTATTATGTGTGTCTGTGTTTCGTTGTTGCAATACTCACACGGGAATGGGATATTTATTAGGAGAATGGGAAAGAAAAGAGCAGAGTGAGCATAGTGCACTCTTCTGTTTGTTCTCCTTCTCTCATCTCCCAGTCACTCGACACAATCAATATTGTCCCAGCAAGAATCATCCAGCCACATCGCACACACACACACAGAATAAGAAAGAGAATAAGAAAGAGGAAAGAAAGAAAGAATTGGAGAAAGGAAATGCCTATGAGATTAAAGGTCGTAAAATTGACAAATTCTTGCTGAGAAGTAGAAGAGTAGGGATTGAAGAGAGTCGGAGAACAAGTAAAAAATCTAACTGTTACTGATATAATAAATATTCACTCGTGGAGCTGCATCCACAAGTTTTCACTTTCATGCAGAGAGAGAGTTCAGATCTGTAGAGAGCGACAGAGAGATAGAGCTGGATCATTCCAACTCATGTACATCACTCGTGTTAGTTCAACGAAATAATAAATCTGCCAGGAATTCCAACAGGAAGGAAGTCTATCGAATAAAAAATGAAGGGAGAGATTGCTTGTAGTAGAGTCGTGCCGGGTTATTATTAGTGCGGCAATACAAAAACGGATTAAAGGGAATAAATTGAAGGAGGATTATTCGTGTACAGTACAAGTATTTTATTTAGGTATAGTCAAATGCAACTTGTGAATTACCTGCAGATTGACTACTGGAACTAATTTTGGGTTTTGCTGTGGATTTGGGATTGGCCCAACCTTTGGAATGGTCGGGAGAGTAAATGGACGGCTGCTCGACTACTCCTCCGACAGAATCCCCCGTTTCATACTCAGCCTCTTCGTCAAACATCTCATCCGGCTCTGGCTCTCCTTGGTACTTCTCTTTTAATACTTTACGAGGAACTGTCAAATGCAGTAATTAAATAATCTCTTTCACTTTCATTTCCATAAATACTCATTCTGAAATTACTTTCAATCATCTACTTCTACAGGTGTAACTCTGCTTTGAATCTCATCAATATCAATCAATAGATACTTGCTTTTAAACGATTTTTATTTTAAGAGCATCAGAAAACTGAAAAGATTGGAAGCGTGGACATTTCCAAAGGTATGAAAGTATGTAATGAGGACTGCACAATAAAGATGATGGATATTCTTACCACAGGTGTGGACAATTTTCAGGTACATTTTTGACTCTGGCTTACACGGAGTACCGAAAGTGGCTGGATCCACTCCCAAGGCACATTTTCTTTTGCCGTGACACATTTGCATGGCCGTCTCTGTTGCATAACTTGACAAACACGCTGAAACACACGTCAAACAAAAATCATTGCATCATAAAACATTTCATATAGGTTATTGCATAAAAAACTCTAATATCCTGTCAAAACACATTTGTCGTTCTATTGATATTTGCAATAGTTGAAGCATTGAAAGCAAACAAAAAAATTCAATATAGGTAAGCAATTTTCAACCGTAAAATTTGTACAATAAGAAACAAGGTCATTATAAATCACATCAAGTTATGTTGGTAAAAAATTGGTTTCAAATTACGTCTCACTCCTTGGAGACATTTATGATCTTGTTAATTTTTTGAGGAGATTAGTAATGGGTGTTTTTGTTGGAGAGGGAATTAGTGGTGTGGTGTGTGGTGTCGATGAAAAGAATGGAGGAGTGTAAAGTTGTGAGGACAGAAATAGAATTAGGATTTAGGGAGAAGGATCCTTGGGGAAAATAAAGAAGATTGTGTGACAAAACGGGTATCTACCTACTGAGACGATTGGATGGTAAAAGTAAGCAACTAAAAGAAAAGTAAGTTACTAAGTTAACTGTGAGGACGGAGAAAGAGCTAACGAAGCAAGAAGAAGCTCTTCGTCGTTGTCGTCCCAGTCATCTCCCCACTCACACAGCCAGTCTTTTTGACACACAAAAACTTTCTGTATAACTCATGTTTGACAAATATGAAGGGTGAGCTTCAAGGAATTCTTAATCATGAAACTTTTTGGATGGGGATGCATTACTCTGCTACTCCTTCCTTCTTCAGACCAACACAAATTCCTCTATATGTAACACTTTTATCTAATAATAATAATTCCTCACCGCCACCACTACTGCCTCCATCACCTATACCTACACAAGACAATCCTCTCCTGCCTCACTCAAATTTATACAGCTATATTATAGACTCACTGTCACAACATCCACAAGAACCACACACAATACACACACAAAGAGACGCAATGAAATTGAAGTTCTAGTTCTAGTGCGACTACATCTTCTGCAACCTAACAACTTGACTGAACAAAGACTTTGACTAATTGTGTATTTAAGTTCAAAGCGAGTGTTTCGACCGAGTTGCACTATTTTATTAACTATGGCCACACGATAAAGAGAGATAGAACTTCTTCATTGTGCAAACTACATTTCAACATTATCAGCAGTCTAACATAAGAACTGTAAGACAGACTCAGATCTGGGTCAATCATTAAAAGCATCACAATAGTTACATTCTATATTTCTATGGCACACACGCATACAGAATCTGTACCTACATCCTATATCTACAGTTCATGTAAGAAATAGGGAGATAAAACCAGGAGTAAAGTCGCAGTAAAGTAATAGTATCAAAATCGGATCACGATCCAGCATCCAACAAATAACCCGCCCACCCGAACCGCATCACACAACATTATTATTATAGAGAAGAGCAGATTTCAGTTCTAGGAGAATAGGAGACTGTTCTCGCAAGACTGGAATGCAAACACATACACAGGCACAAAGCGAGATGGATAGTAAGGCAGATAATGACAGCAGGGCAAAATGCAAGCGAGAAGAACTGGAGAATTAAGATTTCTTGCTGGAGGAGGTAAGCAAGAAGAGCTTTATATGAAACTCTCAGAATTTGTATATAGGAAGTAGGTATTCTAGGTATGTATTAAAGTAGGTGTTGGGTAATGTGAGTCTAGTTAGGACGAGCGTTATTTGTATGCATGCTCTTATACGAGAAAAGTCAACTTGGGGTTTAGCTACATATAGTTAAGGCGGAGAGTTATGTATGGGGAGTAGGAGTGTAAAGAGTGTTTGAGTGTGAGAGAGTGAGTCGACGAGAGTCAATGTCTAATAAGAAAAGAAGAATTGAAGACTTACATTCTTCATGAACTCCCTTGGGCTGAGGACATTGAACACTTTCGTATTCCGTCCGCCCATAGTTTGCAGAATAAATGGCAAGTCGGGAACTCCTATTGCATTTCAATTGGATCACATCATTTTCGCACCCGATCACACTTCGGAATTCACCTGCCACATACAAAAAACAAATCAACCATATCAATATTTCCACCAACATCAACAAAACACACCTCATCCAATTTTAAATCTTAAGCCACAAAACTCCATTCCAATTAATTCTACAGTAGGTACAACTTGTACTATTTCACAATTTCCCGCCTGCAAAATAAAAATAAAAATCTGATTGATTCTAAAAATCCTCAGTACATTATTCAAAAATAAATTGAAAAACATTTCTACAAAAGAGTCGGGTCATGTAAATGATTCTACGTAGTAATTGCTAAGAAATGTTCTATTTTCCTGTCTCGTCCATTCCTTTATTGCATTTTGAGTAGATTAGAAATTCCTGGAGGGATAGAAAGCAACAAGGAAGCCGCATGGCTGTCGGGCACCTTTTCCAAGTAGTAAATCTCATCTCCGTCTGGAGAATGGGTTAGAGGAGGGCAAGGCAGAGAAGGATTCGGAGCGGTGGATGTACAGAGAGAGAGAAAAGTGCGGGTCATAATGTGAATAGTGACTGTATCTTTTAGTAGGAAAGAGGATGTAGAATTTACGTGAAAGTGGATTTGGAGGAGAAAGTGGAGGAAGAAGAGAAAAAAACTAACGAATGGCTGAAGAGGCTCTTGAAAACGTGAATGTACATCTGGAGTGTTTTCGCTTGCTTTGAATTGAAAAAGAGTGAGATTTGGAGAGAGCGAAGATTTGATAGAGTGAAAAAAGTGCACACAAATTCTGCCTCTCTCCTCTTCATCTCATTCTCATTACAAAGAATTAAGCATTGAATTTCCTCTTCTTTGCCTGCTCCTCCTTCATTATATTAAATTTCTTTCCTCTCCCGACCCGACTTTTCGTCATAGCACTTACATTAGTTACTTTATTTCCCTCCCAAGCAGATATCCCACACATACCTATAATTTATATAGTCTGCTTGTCTTTATCTCGTTAATATAACCGGAGCATTTTCTCTTTATGCCAAATCCATGGATTCACATGGGGTAAAAAGTCAAAGGCAAACTTTCTTTTTGCAGCAACTCGCAGTAGCAACTAAAGGTAAATGTCCTGATGACTGAACTTGGAGTGCCTTCACGTATAAGTACAATGTACATGCATGGATGTAGCAATGAGGCTGAATGCGAGTAAAATGGTTTGCTTGGGCTATTTTTTGTCTTTCCATGTAAAATGTGTACGTAGGTATATGGAGAGATTATATGTGTATGGGTGGATGGTTCTATACCTACCAAAGAATATTTGGGGAGAGTTGTGCAAGAGAGCGGGTACACAGAAGAGATAAGATAGTGAAGGGATGCGGATGGGCGAAAGGATAATATAAAGAATGACATGACTTACTTGGGCGACATTTATAGGCGACTTCCACGTACTTGCGGCTGCCAGGACATGGGTCGCCCCCAAAAGTTCGAGGCGAAGTTTGGAATTTACAACTAGCCTTCTTCTGGCACAGCCCCACGACCGTCTGTAACAAAGAATACTACTCCAATTTACTCAACACCATTCTCATCTCACACTGTGGTAGTAAGGGTAGTTTAGTTAGGTTTTGCTAGTACAAAGCTCAAAGTATAGACACCCACCAAGAAACCAGGAGAGTTGCACAGTTTTGTAGTATTAGTATTAGTTCTAGGAGTTGCAAGTTGTGAGTGCAAGAAGGATATTCACCACAGATAACAAAATATTTAGTTTCTCTCGTGGCAAAGCCAAAGTGAAGACGCGTGTCTTAGATATTTGCATACAAATCTAAGGTAATATTACAACATGAATGAATATTGTAACGTTACTACCAGAACATACGTTACATGCTGTATCTCTACTCTCTACATCTTTCATGCACAATCTTCTTTCTTCTTACACTTAGCTATCAATTCCGGCTAAGGCTATATTATTATATCTATGCGCTCATAATACTCAAAATGTTATCAGACAGAACTACTTTGGTAGCTCCACTTGCGCTGCTACTACTGCGATGAGTAACTCTGTTTCATTTATAATGTACGCATCTCTATTTCATTTTTTCGCATCTCCTCAGTCAGTCCTCATTCATAAATGAAATGAGGAGAACTTTCACAAGAAACAGACCGCAACCACTTTCACTACCTACATACATAACACCATACTATACCATATGCATCCTTATCACATTATATCGCAAAACCAGATCAGCCAAAATGTACATCTATTATGTCTGCTATACAGCTTTGTTGCAGTTTGTGTCTATATACTTGGAGCTACAAATATCTTGCTTGAGTTACCCCCTAAAATATTGCTGACTCTAATTCATATCTAGTTCAGGATTTAATTTAGACCAACTTTAGCTGCATATATTTTACCACAATGCAAACGGGAAACTATTTTTAGCCTGCATCAACGAATGAAAAAGTTAAGAAACCTTTGTTTAACTTTTTCATTCATTGAAAGTAACCTTTGTTTAGGGAATCATAAACAACAATATTTTGTTGAGGTCTTCGGAGAAATCTACAAATTATTTAGCATTTATAGCAATAATACACAATCAAGCCCCCTTCATTAATAGCAACTTAAAATACAACCTCATGGATGGAAAACAGAACACCAAAGTTATAAATGTAAATATGTATAAGTAATTATAAACCCTCAAGTCAAATGGTGGAGGATAATATGGTACTTTAAATTACCATAATATTATATACTTATTAGCAGTATTACTTTTACAAGCAAAAATATGTTACATTTGAGTGTGAATGAGAAATATAAAGGCAATTATAATTTTCATTACATCTTTACATCAACGTGCCACTTTGATCTGCATAATAATTTTAGCCTTTGCTTTGAATTCGAGCTTTTCTAAGTTATTAATATTTTGTCATTTAGAAAACGGGGAGAGAATGGAGTTGAAACGAAAATAAATTATACATTATGTTTTGAAGGAAGGATGATGTGAATTTGACTTCACCCGAGGCAATTCCGTAGTATTTCCTTTTATGTTCATTGAAGAACTTTGACTTTTTCTCTTGCCTCAATATCGTTTGGATCTGCTCTGATAAGTATCTGGGCAAAATGTAGCTACACCGTTTACCGCTACCTACTCTTAAGTTAAATATACGGAAATCTGGGTTTCCCTCTTTATAAATTATAATGCAGGCAAGTGAGTGGGAAACCTTATGTTAGGTAGTAGTAGTGGTAGTATGTAGTTGAGCGCACATTACATAAGGTTAAAGTCTTAAAAAAATTGAAATTCAAAAGGTTCCAGATTCCTGGAAGAGAAGAAGACGAGGATGGAGAAGGGCGGGTAGGCTAATGCGATTTTTTATGATGACTGTTGAAATGAAAAGAAAGTATAATGGGAGGAGAGTGGTACAAATGAAAGGATAAGCAGGGCAAGTAGGAACACACACTCTTACATATTATTAGATATGTATAATATGTTGAGCATAGGGTGGAGGAAGTAGGGAAGTGTGTGCGAGATAAATATATGATGTATAAGGTAGTAAGAGTTAATGGATTGGGGAAAGCGGACTGTATAGTTGTGTTAAAGACCATTCACACGGGTTGCTGAACTAAAACGGGACTGAGAATGAGAATGGGAAGTTGAATGGGGCAGTGGCAGTGGAGTTTTCGGGTGTTCGGGTGTTTGGGAAGGCAGAGGCCGTGCCCCGTCACTTCCACGTTCACATTATACATATTCAGTAGCCAGTGTGAGTCCATGCATTTATGCTAAGATAAGAATAAGACGCGCACTCAAAAGATGTTTAAATACTTTTCCCTAATCTCAAGAACATATTCCCTCTCGTCACACAGAGTTCCCGTTAAACAGCCTGGCATGGGATGGTCGTGTCGTGTTTGGCGTTGGTGGAGAATTGTGAGGAGGAAGAAAGAAGATGAGAAGTGCATTGAAGTCTTAGCCTTATAGCCTCGCCTGCATTTTACGGCTACAACTTCCTTCAACTTGGCTTCGTGTGGCCAGAATTAATTTATTGCTTTCCACGACACTTTCCTTTCCTTTACTCATTTCAACTCCTCCGAATTCAACTTGTGAATTACCCACTGCATCTTCAACTGCACAAGAAAACTGTTACATTACATTACATTATTATTACTACAACTCTACAAATACTACCACTACTTCCAGAAAATTGCCTCCACGCCTATTCAGATTACAACAGATTACTATTACATGTATAATGTATATATACTATAATATAGTAAGAATATGCAATAAAAGTCTATATACTTACATGTATAGTTGCTTACAATTTAATAGTTCTACTGTGCCACGTAGACGTAGCTTAGCTACCAGGTGGCACACTTACTTACATGTAAAAATGCAATTGGGAAAAATGTTTTTGCTTATTGTTTGTCGGAAGTCTAAGTTATAAGTGGCTGTAGTTAAATCTACAGTGGGATTAGCGTAGGAGGTGCATACTGATGAAGTATTAAGTGTAGGGCGGGTGAAAGAGCAAAAGCGTAGAGTCAATTGAGATGAATACCTGAATGGCAGGGGGCCATTGACATGTGACATTGTTATGAGGGTCGGACAGGTCGATGAGATCTGGATGAGAATTGGAATTGGAGGTGCAGAGTGCGGGAGACGGAGCCGTTCTGCCGTACTGTGCCAACTGGACAGAGATCGTTGTCGAGAATGGACATCGCAGACTCATCCATTCGTCATCGCAAGCAGCCTTTTGATAAGTCCGTAAAGTTCCCGTTAGCAAAGCTGCACATGGAAGAAAAAAACAAAAATTCTCAACTTATCTTCACATACAGATACAAATACTTGACACAAAAAGAGAAGAATAATATTTCAGTTTACAATTCTATTTAGGTGGAATGATTCAATATTGAGTAAGATCTGCTACTACTACACTCCTGGTTCTATTGCTCCTAACAAGGCGAAGGAGCACAAATGCTGGTAGACTCACTCTCTGCACAAGGAACTTTACAATTTCTCAAACTTTGTCAGTCTGAATTGAATTGTAAGAAAAATTAAGTTGCAGTTGCATGTTCCTTGTCACAGTGTAGAGTTGTCATTTGTTTAGCGTCGTAGTGTCCGATACTGCTGAAGTGTGTAGATGTGAGTTTTCCTGTGGGAGTGTTTCTTGTTCATAGCGATGCTAGGCATTCACTAGTTCACTTACACTAAGTACTTAGTAGCAGCAGAGCAGTCGTTGAGCATTCGTACATATAATAAAAGTATCGCTACCAACATACTGCAAGTAGCATTATATTTCTCGATTTTACATTCATAGCCATTCCCTTGTGAGTCGAGAGGGGACTGACAACTGGACCATTACAACACACTTACATTATTATATTATACCACCAGCACTACAAGTATTAAGCCGTGCTGTAAACTTATAGAATTTCAAGATAGGATAAAAGTTTTACTGCGAAGCATTCGTTAGCTTTTACATACAAAGTGTGTCGTGCTAGAGAAGAAGTAATAGATAACAAAAAGAAAGTTTACGTTTATTTTCTAGATTCCACTGTATTTTTATTTTTCAGTAAGAATGTGAGCACTAACCATAAGTGTGGACTATTCTTTTGTAACAAATACTTTTACCTTTCCCCAACACTTTTAAACGCATAAGCACAAGTAAACTCGTTAAGCACAGGCGCTGTTGCTATTTGTATAAGCATTGTGAATATTGTTATACACGATAATATTAGTAAGGAAGGTTTATCTACAAAAATGAAACTACTTAAACCACTTTAGTGCTATTTGCCTGCAAACTGTTATGAGTTTGTAGCTGACGAAACAACTACCGCTTGTATATCTATACATTTATTAGGTATATACTACCTATAGCTATGTACTTGAGACCAACACTCTAAGTGCTGTACAAATATACAGATAATACCTGTTTCATTTGAAAGACGACAAAAACGCATTAGAAGTTGTAACACTGTAACACATAGGTACATAATAATAAAGTACCTCCGTATACTGAGTAGTATATAAGATCGTATTAATTGTAGCTAGGTATGTATATGAGACTTGTGAGAGTTAAGAATAGATAAGTGGTTATAGCACACTTAAAAGATTACGAAGCAGAGCTAAAAAGTATCGCACTCATTAGCAGAGGGAGTGTAGTAAAGAAAAAGAAAGTGAAAAAAGGAATTCTCCAACACCATAAAATACATAAGTAGTTTCTTGATGAAGGAAAGAAGGAAATGATTGGATCATGGCGGTGGTTGTTGTATATACGTGTATGTATGTAAATTCATAGTACAACATGAAATGCACCTTAACTACATTAGTTTGTGTAGGAGGAAAAAATTGAATTCATAAAAAGATGATGATGACGAGAGGAGGAGGATGACGAAGACGAGAAAAGGAAATTATGCACGGAAAACTATAACTTGGAGAAACTTGTTAAAAACTTTCCCTCTATGTCTTACCATGTACTATGTACATATTTAGAATGTAGGTACATCTTATTTAATATGCATGTGTACAGTTTCTGCATACAAAAATTCCAAGGCCATTAAAACCACCAACTCACCATGCATGGAATTCAATTAAAACTGTACAAGCAAGATTACAATGCACCTCTATACACTATTTACTACTAGGCTTATTGTTAGCTCTTGCCTCCTTGTGTAAGCGTTACATTATACGCCTTTCTCTATCATAACTTTACATTTTGACTCCTTACACGTTTTATACAGTGAAGACGCATACATTGGCGATAATCTCTTGTGGCGCGTCACACACAATAGAAAACATCACAAGACAACAGAGACAGCGTCTCATCAACGGGACTTTATAAGACAAAACTTTCGAAGTAGGAAAATAAGTTATTTCCCTAATACTACATAATATAGATACATAATATACTGATGTGTTAGTAATAATTTCTGTATCAGTAGTAGAGACGGCGAAATCCTTTGCATTTTGAAATGGAAACCAAAAAATTTGAAACCGAAAAAAGAAAGGATATTAAATTTGTCAATTTTAGCTCACTTTTTCCTTATTAATAAAGTTTACACAATAGCAATAGACGAGTTTCCATTGGTACCTTAGATGATTCCCGCGCTGTAAGCATTGCATTGGGAGTTTTGAAGGCATCCGACTACCATACAATAGCGTCAGAGTATTTACGCGAATGCTGCGTAATATGGTGAAGAAGTCTAGGTAACTTGTAGTAGAGAGGCAGTTCTAATAGCTATACTAAGGGTTTGTAGATGAGTCAGTCCAAATTCTTGGAACCGAAACCAAATCGAAGCCGAATTTACACAAAAATGAAGAAGCAAAACTGAAAAAACCTTTCGGTTTCGGTTTTGACGTCTCTAATTAGTAGGTATGATAATACAATAACAATCATATTAATATTACGTAATTCTCACATACATTAATGTATCTAGACAGAGTACAAGAAATGAGAAGGGTTAGGCAATTTCTGCGTATACCTAGCTGATGTTGTGGTGTCTGCAGTGGGTAGAGTTTAGTGAGAGAAGGAGGAAAGAAAAGGAGATTGGCTTAATTAAGACTGTTGTGTGCCGTATATTCCGTTGGTTGTTGTTCGTTGGGTGTTGTGTGAAAAGATCACTTCTTCAGCAATTCACTCATCCATCTATCTCCTTCGTAGAAACAGAAACCCTGCTCTTACATTGTCTTTCTATCCTTTCTCCTTAATTCTCTTATACAACACTTAACCAACTAACGAGTCCTTTTATTTTCCACTTCCTTTTAACATGGGATATACCTAAGCAAGAATAGAAATGACATAAGGAAGAGATAATTGGAGAGACATATTATGTAATACTCTGGAAGAAAGTTTCGAGAAAAACAAATACCTACATCAAGAACGAATGTAGAATTCAATATGAAATATTTGGTGAAAAAATAATAACGAGCCAATTTATTTTTTAATACAGCCTTAGAAGTTTTTATGCGTTTAAAAATTCCAATAAATCATTTTGAAGGAGAAACTACAATATAAATAAATAAGTATCCAATTCAATAGTTTGTTTACAATATATAATAGCATCCATTATAAAAATGAAAATGCGAATAATGATTTTGAGTTCAGTCATAATTTTGTTATAAACATTTAAAGTCGAAAATTGACATGGGTGGTTTGGGTATAGTTGGTATTAGTGCTATGTAGGATTGTGGATGTAGAGGAGAAAGACTAAAAAAGAAGGATTGTGTTAAAGGATGGAAGTAACTAAACAATAAGTTTCTTTAGTTTCATTGGATTGGATTGGAGCATTGGTTGCATTAGACCCCAACTGGGAAATTGACATGGGGGATTTATCGTTTTGCACTTGAAAGATTTGGAACTGAGACCATACACGACCATTAAGGACTAGTAATATTGTTCCTACAAATATAAGTGTGTCTATACATTGCCAATATACTTACGATAATACGTATACCCAGCACAAAACTCAAAGCCAGCATTCTCCTGAAAAGTACAGCTACTGTAAAATACTACACTGCCCATGGTATACTTATGTACCTACATAGATTTCTATATTCCACTGCAGATGCCCCTTTTTCTTATTTCTTGTGTACTGTTAGGATACGTGTATAGGAAATAAGTACCATGCCATATATGTTATAGCTGCATATACTAAGCTGAATATACAGTTGGTCTTCTTGCACTTTACTTTAGTACTCTAATACTCAAGAAGGCTGCTCCGATCAAAATTAATGACTTTCGCTGGATTGCCCTAAGAAAATAAAAATTGAATTATTATATTTTAGCAGATCATATCGCATTGTTACATCTTTCCCTTTACTCTCTTTTCATTGCTTCACTTTAGTTGCCTTAGATTGCCCATATAATTCTTATAGCGAACCTTCTACACGCTCGCAAAAGATATCTTCATTTTTTCCACGAGCTTATTTATACTCTGTAGATTTTTGTTTTATGTCTTCTCACTAACGTTCTAAGGTAGAAGAGAAATGGAGAGAGAGAAAAGGAGAACTATTTTTCTTCGTATGATTTCTCTCTGGTTACTTTACTGCTACTAAAGTACACACGACTACAATCCAAAATGTTTAAAAGTTACAAATAATGGTCTCTCTGGTGAAAAATGTCAGACTGCTGGTTACACGGGACTTTGCACCTCTTACACAGCACTAACACAACTTTTCTCGTCCACATCAAGACAGCCAAGGTGCGGAAGTTAATAATGGCTTTCCTTTCCCATTATGTTTACAATTACGCTAAATAAAGTCGATGTACATACACACAAACAAAACAAACTGCACAAAGCACTATTCGATTTACACACACGCTCCCGTGATTATCATTGTATTTGTATGTAATTACAAATTGTTTGATAAGCCTGTTCGATTACTACAAATAAACTATTCCCAATTTAGAGAAGTTTTTTACTTTAGTCTGTACTTACACATAGCTGATTGTGATTGTGGGATGCAAATAGTACAAAGAAAGGATATATTGGAAAAGAATTGTAATGTACATCTATAGATATATCGTTGGGTAAAAAATAATAAAAAACTCCGGTGAAACATTTCGGAAGTCATGGAATTGGATAGGAAACAATTTATTCTGGAATATCAAACTCATAATAAAGAAAAGGGTTTGTTGAAGGAAATATACGAGTATTTTATTTTGGTTGAATTGCTTGCATTGCGCATTTTGCTAAGAATTGAATTGCATTACATATATTACGACATTACATTAGATTTACAATCGTTGAGTTATGCATTTAGCTGAGTTACTCCACATCTACAACTCCACCACACTTCTTGATAGAAATAGAAAGGGACACTCACATTCAAATATACACAGGCACTTTTCTTCGTATTCCCAATTCCATCTCCAGTTCTTCCTTCTCCTCCACCCCAGAGGAGCAGAGAGTCGGAGAAAGAGAGAAAGCGAATAAAAACAGGACGAGTGAAAAAATACTTAGAAATTCATTTTGTTAGAGCTGAGTCAAGTTGAAATAGGATTCGATTGGATCTATCTCTATAAGATCTTGACATGCAATTGAAACTTGGAAAAGCTGAAATGGAGAAAGGGCTATGCGTATATTATGTGTCCATATCTTCATATGAAATACATTTGTTATACAACTATAGCCAACTGTCTAAGTTATAATATAACTGAATACAATACACATGCACCCACTAGAACTGCGAATACGATAGTTCTTGTGCTAAGGATGAGAGACTGCATGGCCTCTGGCTGCACTACAAGACTTGCTGTTTCTACTGCTAATATAAATATTCCTGACTGAGTGAGTGTAAACTGCACCTATCTACTTACTCTACTTACACTTACACTTCCAGAGTTAAAGTTGGCTCCAGGCAACTTTCACTAGGTACTACTTCACTACTCAAGTACTCTAAAGGCACTACAAATACATTCATCCATTCCTACACACTCCACCATCCACTTTCCATGTATGTACTTCTCTAATAAAAAGGAACAAACTCTAATTCTCTTTCGAAGACACATAATATATTGCATTACACTGTGCTTCACAGGAATTTACTTTCCTATTGATCTACATAGCATAATACACACAGTACTAATGTTATTATAAGTTAGACGGACCATATTTTAAACATAGTAAACTAAATGTAAACTTGGGCGACAGATTCTTTGAATGAACGAAAATAACTCCATCAAAATTTTGAGCGATTTTTCTCAGAAGAATATAGCAGTAAAAGTAGAACATTTTTATACTCCATCAAACATCATCAATCATTTGCTTTTTTCGTTGGGGACATGTTTAACAATTAAATATTACAGTTAAACATGAACATGATATTATTATTAGTATTGTTTTTGTAGGTTAACAATCAATAATGTGGTATAGAAATGAATGTAAAATGTGTCTATCTGTAACTGTAATAATAATTGTGAAGTAACATTTAGATTAGGTACGCAACGAAACAAAGAGAGGTTTGGACTCAATAAAGTATTCGGTTGTCAGACGTTTTACCAACTGCATGCTAACCCTTAGACGGACTTTTGCACAATGACATCATTGCATGCACAAATTACAAACATCACTGAAAGCTAGCCGTCTTTCAGTTTCAGGCAGTTTTGGAAGTGGTTCATGTCAAGTAGACATTCAAAAATTAAACCGTAATTTCGGGCTTTATGTGTTCATGTGAAACCAAGGGGAGTCTCAGTTCTGCAACGAGCCCCAAATAGTATAAGTTGCATAATTTTATTATTACCTAATCATAACTCCTGCAACGCAGTTTTCACATATTGTATGGATATTCGCCTTAGTTCTTGGACAGATTTTAAATGGAATCTAGGGAATCTGTAACAGCGCTCAGTGCGGGGACAGACAGACAGATAAATCATTTCTATTAAGTAGCTTCCGATACTTAAATACCTAAACGAAGTAGACATCTTGTAGGTACGATATATACAAATTTAACTATGAAAATAGAAAGACGTAAGTTTGTCTGTTGAAAAAAAAATCATCGTGTGTATAAACTGTGTAAAATTTGGTACCAATCATATGTAAAAGAAACTACGGTTGCATATTTGCGGACTGACTGTGTCGTTGTGTGTGTAATTGTAAATGAAAATTTCAACGAATAGAAAGACTAACATAACTCAAAATAATTATTTTACCTCAAAATATGCCATAGCTTCTTCTCACAAGAAATTGAAACTTATTTGATCCGAAGTAATTTCCTTTGCGATTGTATTTCATATTACATGTTATGTACGACCTACATTTATGCTCATATATCACCATTTGCCGTAAATAGTAAATACTTTGAAAGAACAGGGAACTATGCGGGGTATAAAACTCTGTGATCGTATTAGTGTGCCGAATCATTTATAAATCAATATATTCTACTTATATTGTCATTTCTAGGTCAATTACTCCAAAGGTTTTCCTGTTAAAAAGATTCGCTCCAATACTAAGGCCCTCACAATCAGCCAAAAAAAGTTAATCCTCTTAACTTGCGCTCCTTTCCTAAGTTGCCAACAATGCAAGTGCTATTTCCAATTACAATTTACTTTCGACCAAATTTATTTTTAAGAATCTATTACTCCAAAAAATCAATTTCTTTATTTAATACTCCATTGAGTCCATTGCAGCAGTAAAAAGATATTTACTACGTAGTACATACATAACACCAAAGCAAATGCAAAACACTTGTATAATAATTCAGGCACAAATCGGATACTGCTTTGCCAAATTTAATCAGTATAATTGCTGTAACATTTCTTGATTGAATACAATAAAATTAAAATGATAATGGCACCATCAGCCATTGTATATTCAAATGTCATACCCAATGTGTTTAGACTCTACTCTACATTAGTAGAGTCTAAACACATTGGTCATACTCATACCTACAAAATACTAAACTGACTAAACTCTAATATTTTAAAATATTTCCGCCTCTGAGCAAAATTTTTTATTTATTTTTCACAGCATAAAATGTTCCGCATTATTAACTTTCCCGCATATGTACATGCCAATTACTTTTGGCATAGTAAAGTAGTAGTGGTACTTACTTTACTGCGTGCGTTTTGTAATCCGAGTCGCCTTATGGGCGAAGGAAGGAGAATTTCATTAGAGAAAAATTTAAAGGAATGCTATGCTGTAATATGAACTTGTGTGGGATGGAGACACATACATATTTAATCGAAGTAGCGCATAAACAGCACACGCATGAAGGAGTTGCATCAAAATATTATTATTTCATAACACTCATACACAACACAACATATGCTATCTTTCTCTTGTAGAGCTACAACCAAAGGTATATCTAGCAGCTTATGATAAAGTATTTCTGAGAATAACCTTCGCATTCCATTTGTGTATAGTCATAATGAAATAAAAATAAAAGAAATGACAAGAAAAAGTTGGGAAGAGAAAGAAAGAAGAAAGAAAGTGGAGAGAAAAGTGGTAAAAGTTAATAAGTTTGTGTCACGCCATGAAATTACTCTAACAATATCATCATCAGGGAAATTCATACTAGGACATAAACAAGGGAAGTGCCCAAGTAGCACAAAAGAGTTTGCTTCTTCTGTATTGTATACACACAAACTAAAATCGTAAATATATAGTGAAGGCGAGTGTTGGAGTTGTGTAGGAAAGGAATATGAAGCATAGCTGAGAAACTACATGTAATATATTGCATATATGGTGAAGTATAGCACAGTGACAACTAGGGCAGTAAAGTTTTTTAATTCAAGCCAACAAGCCACGAGTTCAGTAGTGCAGATCGAGTGGAGTTGGGTTGAGTTGAGGAGGAGTGTTCGGAGAAGAGCATTTCGTTATGGCAGAGTCTTGAGGGATATAGAGGAGGTTTGTGTTTGTGTCGGTGTGTGTTTATGCTGGTGAAATATAGTTGTGTATGGGAAAGGTTAGGATTATTACTACACTCGCACTCTGAGTGAAAAACAACTAAACTGCTCTTCACACAAAGCAGGAAAAGTTTTCAAGGCAAGTCCAAGTGGAAACATCAAGTCACAACTCTTGTTCACGATGATGATGATGATGATGATCCGTTTACATCTTCTCCTTTCATTTCACATCACACGAGACTCAGCCTTTGTCTTCCTTCATGCAGATATGCGACACATCCTCCGCAGTGACACACACACAACTCACACTTCCCATCTTTTCTAACCAACAACGCAACGTGTTTACTCCGACTACCACCACCAACACACTTGCACTACACTATTGTCATTCCACTCATACTGTGTTTACTCACCCAGACAAGTGTTCAGATTTACAAACAACGCGTCTCTAATATTCTCCAGCTCATAGTCCTTTGTGTTTTCCTCCATAGAGTTAGGTCTTAGGTATACTAACAAGTAGATTATTCGGGGAAATGAGATGAGATTAGACCTTCAAGTTTTTACCTCGTGGGCACATCACACGAAATTAATTAAAGCCAAAATTTAGTCCTTTTTTAGCTTTTTCCTCCACTTCCTTCACAATTAATTATTTTTGTCAAATACTGATACAGTGTAGCTCTGCATGTATGAATGAACTGCTACTCTACACATCTAATACCACATGAGTGACTCGATTGACAAATCTCTGTATACATTAGTAGGTATAAGCTGTACCTGTGTAAACCAAAAGTAAGTGGTGGGCCCATAAACTTCCTCCCTTCCACACATTTGTGAGTGTAGACGCCGGGCTATAGGTACAGTGCTTGGTTGTAGGGTCATCCATTTTTCCGAAAATTCTTAACGAATTATTAACAGTGTATCTCTGTGGAACCTACTTATTTTGGTACTATAGTAATGATTGTGACTGTCCTTGCCATCTATTAATGTATATACTTTATGGAAGTTTCTCATTATGCCAATACATTATAAAAGGAAGTATGGTGATGTACCCAAGAATCTAGGCTGGTTGATATACTGATAGCCTATAAGATATGTGTGTTACGCTGTTACGTATTTCTAATTTGATGTAACTTTAAATATTGAGTTGTGCAATTATTCAACTGTTTGTATGTGAATAGACCGTTAATTGTAAACAAGACGAGAAAGACGACGGCTCAAACGAGTTCCATCAAAATGCATGACGACGCCTACGGGAGATTTTGCTTGTTTCATCACGCTTCGAGTTGTTCCTAATTATTCTTGTGATGTCTATATATTGGACTGTGAATCCCACACTTTGTGTCAGTGCTTTTGTGTATCAAGTGTAACGGGGTGTGGCGTGTGCCATCCTATTGTTGCATAGACACAGTTGCGTAATTTAGTGTTGCCTGTACTGTACTTGATGCATAAAGGATGGAAAGTTTAAATTTATGTGTGGCACACGTAATAATTGTGTTTGTACGTTGTGTATGTCTGTGTAATTGTGCTGGTGCACATTCTTGCATAAAATTCCGTTGGAATGTAATTTCTTAAGTTGAGAGTTGGCCAGAGGGAGTGAGACAGGGACAGGAAGAGGCTGTTGGGTTGTCGGGTTGTTCATATTGGAATTGGAATGAGTTCCAGTGATTAGATCTACGAGCAAGCGGAAACTAATAAGTTACTTGCAATTAGCTCTAACACGACTATTACTCTGTACAATAATACAACGAAACTAAACAAACAGAAGCATGAAACCAATTTGGCATTCATTCGTTTCACTCTTCTAGAATATCACTCTGCTATGTATTTCCATGCATTTCCACTTCCTCCTCCTTGTCTCCTATTGTTTCCCCATAATTGTTTAGAATTTTCTTTTCTGACTGCCACTCTCCTTGTTGTGCCTTGTTGTGTGCACAGAAATACTTTCTTCCTTCAATTACTGTAGCGAGACATTATAATGGTTCTGGAAATTTAAGCTTTCTCATTACCATCAACCAGACACGACACAAAAGCACATTTACCCCTTAACTCTTCAGTTCAGTTCTACCATTCTCTTCAATACTTACACAATTCTCAGTGTCATGTCTAAAGGTCTACCCTTCACACAAATAAATCCTTCCCCCTTACCACCAATTTATGCAATATAGCAATGCAGATACAGCACAACAAACCCAAATAAGACAACACACTTTGGTCTTCCAATTTCATGCAGTACATTATTTTTATTTTTATTAGTAAACTTTTTGATATAATTGACTTCTCATAAGTCAGCGAACACAGTATTGTTTTTAGTAATAATACAAATAAGGCTGTAATACTGTATTGGATGCCCATAAGTGAAAACATTATGCTCATTACAATAAAATTGAAAATAAACAGATAGATTGTACAGCAAGATAATACCGTTCATGACATAATCAAACCTGCAAATAATACCCTCCTACTTCGGCATCCCACCCAATTAATAAAATCCACAGTAAAATTTAAAAATCTAAATTAGGGAGCATCCATAAATCATGTCACGCAAACCGGGGGAGGGGTCTGAGGATGCGTGACAATATCGTTACTACGGAATTTGCCCACCCGAAACCAAATCCTGTGCATGTCTATGCCACCAACAATATTTGTTTCTGAATTAAAAGAAGATTGGATTGCAGTCATAAATGTTCTCCGCTTTCTCGGTTTTGTGACATAATTTTTCCATATGTTGCTTAACACTTATTGTTTTATTATTAGTAAAGGTCAATTTTATATAAAATGCTTGAGAATAAATCGTGAACATAAAACAAAATAATTCTGTAATTTACTAGTAAATAGCATTAAATTTTTGAATATCAGTATGAAAAAACTTTACTGTCTTGTTAATTTTTTCAATTTTCAGTTTCAAATTCAGGTTTTGCATCCGATTCTGATTTAGTTGTAAGGTTGCAGTTAGAATATGGTTTTTAACAGTTTTTGTGGGATCCGCTAAATGCAAACCAAAACTTATTCAAATAATTGAAATTCCTTCCTTTCATTAATAATCGATTCTCCATTTTTATTGTAAATTTAAAACAAATGTGCATTTCAGATACCATTTATACTTAAAATTTGTATTGGTATTGTTTTATTAGTGATATTTGCATAAGATACATTGTCTTCATACAAGTCACTCTATGTCTATGCACTACATGATAAGAAAGATATTCGTTTTACTAATCCAAATATTAATTTAGTTCTGAACTTTACGTAACAATGGAGAGGGGTCAAAATGTGACAAAGTGTTACAATAGGGGGGGGGTTAAAAATGGCAAAATTGAGTGAGATGTATATGGATGCTCCCTTAATTACTTGACAATACACAGAGTTTATTATGAAAATACTTATCTACTCAGATTTTAATGTGTGCATAAAGCATAGGGAAGGGAACCCAAACGTCTTTAGGATGTTACTATATAGGTGTACGAAAAACAAAGAAAAATGTAACAAGTGACAAGAAATCATTATACCGCAACAAAACACATTTAAAAAATTCCACAATAATTCTTAAGTCAAAAATGTGGATGTAAGCTGCACAACAGTCATTTGTGTCACTATTCGATCCTAAA